>PNEQ01101452.1:0-36775 GCA_003012365.1 Medauroidea extradentata | reverse complement strand
GCTACAATAAAAGCATCACAGTCAAACCTTTAACGTATATTTAAGCCACAATTAGAACATAATTTTTTTTATATTCCTAATTTGCTGTACTGATTGCGGCTTAATGTGTATTCTGCTAATATAATATCAGTTCTATTTACCTCCCGCTACAATAAAAGCATCACAGTCAAACCTTTAACGTATATTTAAGCCACAATTACACATAATTTTTTTTATATTCCTAATTTGCTGTACTGATTGCGGCTTAATGTGTATTCTGCTAATATAATATCAGTTCTATTTACCTCCCGCAACAATAAAAGCATCACAGTCAAACCTTTAACGTATATTTAAGCCACAATTAGTACATAATTTTTTTTATATTCCTAATTTGCTGTACTGATTGCGGCTTAAATATACGTCAAAAGTTTGACTGCGATGCTTTTATTGTAGCGGGAGGTAAATAGAACTGATATTATATTAGCAAATTACACATTTTTCTTCTCAGAATATCATAATAGCGAAAAATAAAATACTTCAATATGGCGACTGGTGCCGAGCCTAAATGTGTTTTGTTAATCCTGTTTTGAGATTTTTAAACGGTGTACTTTTTAACCTTTTTAATAACACGACATAATTTTCGAACCAATCATTCCAAATTTATCAAACATGACACGCTTACAGTTTTTTACTTGTGAATCACAATCACAAAAAATACGATCGTTGTCCCATATGAGAACAAATGGCCTGCCTTTTGAATACAGACATAAGCCAGAATAATGTCCACTATATCATCTCATTTACTATGTGACCATTAATATGTTTGTTTCAATTTTAGGGATTTTAATGCAAACCAGGCATGCATTTTGCAATAACTTCTACACAGATGTACTATTATCACTTTTACTGATGAGCAGATTTCCTCGCATGGTTAACTGTATATCTACACCTCCTCAGGGAAAGAACTGATATGTTAACGTTCAGCTGTTGAATGACCATAGCGCGATCCACAACTGTAGCAACAGGTAATCTGGTCACTAATATCTAGAGGTCCTCACTCTCCAAGCTTCGGTTGCTGGTATTCACGTGCTACAAGTCCAACTTTCTTCAAAGCAACTCTACCTAAGTACTTTTTATAGAATTCCAAACGTATATCAGTGATGTTTATTCATTCAAATAAAACCAATGATTGATTGTCATTAAACGTCTTTAATTCCATCTTTATGGCTTGCATCCAATCTGATGACTTGATGGACTACAAAAAATATATGTTACCAACACCATGTAAAGATATTTTTTTATATGCATGAGGGGACGCCTTTTCTTCGCATAGCAGCGCTGTCTAACTCTTTCTTCTTCCTTGACGGTTCTCTTCGACCTCTCATTTTACGCTTTAATTTAAGGAGTACGACAAACAAATTTACATCTCTCATTTTCATCAAATATAACATATTTTGAAGAAGTAATCTTTCGTCTGTTACGACTCCACCATCTGTATCCGTTGTTGCAGTATCCAACATGATAAATTTTTCTTGAAATGAGTTTGAAGTTTACTTGTGTCTCTTTATTAAAAACTAACACTTATGCTACTTAGTTAAAATTTGATCTTGTTTACGTTACGTATTCGATGTCACTGATTTGCTGGAATAGCTTTTGATACTCTTATAGGAGCGCATATCGTAGCAAGGATGCCCTGTTGATAGATAATAGAACTATACATAAATATGTCGTCGGTAAATATTAATAAGACAGATGCAAAATTTTAAATTTCATTAGTTCTTCGTCCAAGCTTGAAATTTTGTATGTTTATATATTAAAGTTACTCTATTTTGAGGATTATAAATAAAGTTTTCGGTTTCATGTTTCGATATACAAAATTCTTGAACATTTATTCCCCAATGTGGCGGTACTCTACAACGTTTGTAACACAACCCAAAGCTGAAACACTTATAGCTAAAGTGTAACATAAAACTCTTACATTTCTGGGTAGATGTTCACTGTTATTGATCCTTCAGCAGTAAAGAACTAAAAAAAAATAATAATTAAACCAAATTAGTCAAATAAGAGAAAAATATATGCAAATATTTAAGATCTAACAGTACTACCTGAAGAACGTCTAAAGCAATTTATAACCAGTAAAGCAAGTAGCACAAATAAAAGTAACAGCCCCAGCATCAACAGCACAGTCATTATGGCACTTTAACACTTTATAAGGTACTTTAAACCCATTTATTCCGTTCTTCTTATCAGGCGTGTAGAATTTATGACAATATGGACCGATTGCATCGTTGTTACTTCATTATCTGTAGGTACATAGACACTGCACTGTCTTCATCTTCACACTTTATTTTTGCACGAGAGCGTGTAATAGCGATTGGCTTTCCATTGGGCTAAATTTTCCACTTACTCTTGGCCGCCGTTTTGGCTTTGGTTTTGCTAATTATCTTTAGCAACTGACGTTTATAAAATGATTATGTCAAACGTCAGATAGAATAATACCTTATTTTATAATATAATGATAGCAATAAATTGCCTTGTGTTGAAAATTAAAAAAAAAAAAAAAATAAGTGTAGTTTGCTGTTCGATGAAGTCTCTATGAAGCAGTTTATCGTAAATATAAGCAAGGATAATTTGTGTATACATTAAACACCAGTTGATGAAAATGTTCAATTTATCAGTAGTATTATTGCTGAGACACTGATGTACCGCGTGCATCTATATTTGCACGGAAAACTTACGCTGTGTGCTATATAGTGAATTTTTTAAGAATTATGTAACTTACGTCATAAGTATTCTTATATAATTCCAAAATTGTTAACGGAGTCACGTAGCCTTTAGGCCATCCGGCGCTCGGCCCCCATGGGCGTGGGGAGATATCACGATCTATCACGCAGTTCTCTTTATCTAACAGACAGTTGGAATGGCTAAACCTCCAACCGTAGCACTGATCAGCGCCTCCGACAACCTTTCAAAGGAGTGGCATTGGTTAGCAAGAGACCCGAAGTTGCATCTCTGTATCTCACCAGTCGTACATGCCCTCCGATTGAGATCGACACTCTAAATTGTAATTAGAGAATATTAACTGATCCACGCTGAGGGATGGAGAATTTTCACAAATTTGAATCAGTGAAAATAGTCACTATTTAACTAGTGTGCCAACATCTCACAAGTGAATTAGTGCATATTCACCGTTTATTTTCAGTTGTTTTCTAAGAACATTTTTCACTTATTGAATCAGTGAAAAATTACTGAAAAATCTGGGGACGTTCACCAATTACCGGAATCAGTGAATAGTCACCGATTTCACAGTGGTTTATCACTGATTCAATTCGTTGAAACTGCTCCATCCATCGGCGTGAATCAGTGAATATTCACTAATTCAGATTTAGAGTTCGACTCAGCCGTATCTTGGTTGTAGTCGGGGCACTACCTACAACCATAACAGTTTCCTACCAGGCCTGGTGCCGGGCACTTTCGCTACCAACTCGTCCACCCGTCACAGAGGACGGGTCCTCTCCCAGGTCTGCTCAGTATATGGGTAACCAACACCACTACGAGTCCAACCTAGACCATACACGGAAGAAAACCTCTCATGAGACTACCTGGTCGCTAATGGTACTATATATTTTTCATGGCACTTGTGGGTTTTCCAGCTTGACCGTCAAGGTGTGCTGGGTGCACCTCGTTACCCACTACACCAACCGGGGAGAATCACTCTTACGACCAGAATGGCCGGTCGTTCATCCACATTTCCCTGGCCGTCGTCAGATTCGTCCATTGCTTTTCTCCGCATTTCTTCACTGTGAAACCTAGACTTTTATACCCAATGGCCTGATTTGCAGGTAGTCTAACACCCCGCCTAGTGGATTCTCTTGGTGTTTTTAATGAGAGAAACCATAATAGCAGGTGTCTCTTTCCCAGTCCCGAGGAGGCCGGGTTGCATAGATGTGATAAATGTTGAAAAAAAAGGTAAACGCTTCTATTTCGCTTACCTCCTGTGCTTCGCCCATGTACCTAATTACGTTCACGTATTTTTCATTTCGCCTAAGCGCGGAATCAGACACACGTACATGAGGAGACGTGTGGTTTATTTATGATGTCTACTGTGTAAATATGCATCACTGTATTCATTTTTAAACCAGTCCACTAATAAACCTGTTTGTCAACCATCACGTTGTATTATTTCACAAGTCATAACTATATGCCCTCGTGGGTTTTAAAGTACAGTTCCAAAGATCACACAAAAAATATGTAAACTGAAAAGTACTATAAAATTAATTTCTGAAACACAACACAAATTTTCACTTAGGTGGTCATGCTGAAAACTACAGGCAAGTTGGGCTTTTATTCTTAACGTCCTCAAACCAAGGTGGCCAAATGGTGAGACAATTCGCCTCCGTCTGAGGCGATCCGTGTTAAATTCCTGGCGACGTCAGTTACCGGTGGCCGGTGGGGGTCGGTAACCGTATTTTTGCATGTGCGAATCGTGCCAGACGATGCAACTAGTCTGAGGGTTTTCTCGGTGATCTCCCGTTACCATCGCCTCTTCATTCCGGCGCTGCTCCCTTCTCACCCCATCTAACTCTCATCGGCGCTAAAGACCTCGATGTTGAGCCTATCACTCACTCACTTAACGTCCTTAATAAAGCTTAGTACTTCCTAGCATTAGTGTAAGCCTAAGGCAAAATTAAGAACATAAGCGAAACTAAGCAAGCTTCCCTTGTTAGCGTTTCAGTTTATAGAAAAATTTTATATATTTTTTCTTTAATGACATTGTAGTACCGCCCTTCATCATTATCTTATAAATATTGAGAATTTAAAAAATTGTATGTGTTTTTTTCATAGAATATAGTGCTAAAATTCAGCCATTTAAAAAAGTTTACCGTTCAGTATTTTTACTGTAACTATTAAATGCGAATAAATATACAAAACCATTCAGACAGAAATGAGTGATATTTATTAAGAATCAAGAGCTACAAATTTGTACAATCATACTTATTCAGTCCATTCCGATAGGTGGAAAAAATAGCATTAAAAGAGATACTGTGTTTTATACAACCAGATGCTTTTTATTGCACATATTACTACCGATTAGCCGTGACGAAAGGTAGTCAAATCTCAGATCAGATCTTCCAATGACATGTCTGCGTAACAGTAAAGAGAGTTTAATTAAGATGCCTGCGGGATAAGGCATACATATTTCACTACAGCATGCGATATTGTTTCACATTTCATTAACTTGTTTTGATAGAACAGGAACCGGGGATTTGAGAGAAGTCAACAGGTCTGAATTTATTTTCTAAACGTGCATTTAAAGAACTGTTCCCTGCGGTAAGCCATACTTTATAAGTACTTACTTTTAATGGACAAATATATCTCTGTGGCTACGACCGTGAAATCTGCACGTTCTCCCACGAGGTTTTATGCGTCCCTCGTACGGTCAATTGCTGCCTACCTCCCCCCATGCACACCCATCTCAAACACACACACACAAACCTGCTATGAAATATTGAGGGCTATTTGTGCAGTTTGCTTACCCTTCGTCCTCTCCCCTTCTTACCACCAAAACCACGCCCGCAGCCGTATGATTGAGCACCTTACGTCTAAAGTATGTAGTTGTATACTGTACTTAAAGTGTCGCCCTATTAGCAGTTTACTTTCCTCTGCGCATGTGTTCTGCGCAGGCCTTTTTTCCTCTCATTTATTTTTCCCCAGTGTTGAAAAGATAAGGTTAGTTTAAGTTAGGATACGTTAATTTAGATTATCCTTGAATGATTCTGGTAATGAGATAGATTAGCGTATTATACTGTTTTGCACATACGCCATCGCAATATCATGTCGTCCTAAAAATCTTCGATCGACTGTGAAAGTATTTTGACGTGAATGTGTTGTGTGACGACGTGTTGCTTACAATCACTAATGTCTGTAACGATAACCTGCCTGAAATAACCTCAAAATTCAATAATTGTGTCACTAAGATTTAGCAGTGTTATGCTAGGCATTTCTGACTTACTTTATGTCTATGCGGCATCCACAATGCGAATATCTGCCCGTGACCTTTCGCCCTTGAGCATTGTGTTTGCTAAAGTACGTCTCAGATATCCAAAATACCACAGAATACAAGTATTTAACATGAAAAAATTTAGATATGGAAATAATAGTAATATGGATCATGGAAAATGGTTAACTACAATTTGTAAGTCTTATGATATAACTACAGAAAATCAAATGTATTATATTACGCACACTAGCACATTTTAGCATTACGAAACACAGTTTGTGTGGAGTTAAAATCTTCTGTAGAGCATTCAAAGTCTCTCGAAAATAGTATTACTCAGGGCATTACATTTGACACGAGAAATTACTGCAACTGTTCAGAAAACTTATTTAAATCTGAAATCGGAACATGGAGGTGTGCGAAATATTATTGGACTCGACAGTACCGGAATAACTTCTTCTTCGTAGTTGAAGTAGGCTCCGCTGCGACGACGGCCAGAAGTCCCGGGATACCACAAGGATCATCGCCTCTCCTTTCACAAAAAACGTCCTCGACGACGCTTCGTCTACACGTTCCTTTTAGACAATCTCCTGGACCCTTCTAGCCCGCAATTCATCATACTGTCTATGCCCTCGGAGATCACACCTCGCCCACAAAACCAAACTATATACCTTGGATAAATATAGTCATACTAGATACTGAACTAAAATTAACAGACATGTCTAAAATTAAATCTGCATTAAAATATTAAGCAAATTATTAAATCAACTATAAAATATTGTCAGGGTATTATCAAAAATGATAAATTATTTAGAATAACTTCCACAGAATTTCTGAAATCATTTACTTATTTAAAAGTTAGCTACCTGGAATATGTATGTCACATATATATATATTACATGACGAAGAGAAAACAAACAAACGGAAAACGAAAATAAATGTTGTTTGGATGTTTATAGTTTGTTTTTTCTTAGTCTCATTCAAGGCCGTAGAAGAAAATGTCTGGACACTGGCCTGGAAACTTGACCACCTTGTTGTTAGGCTGCAGTTCCCAAATTACCGAGAATAGGTGTTTTATTGGCGCTTCAGTTAGGGCGGTCGGACTCAAACTCCGCCCACTTCATTTCCACTAAGGTAAACAATTTATCAACACGTATGTTTTATAAATTTATGAAATACTTCCTTTGCTCACAAATTTTAGAAAAGGCTCCAGCAATCTTTATTTACTTTATAAATTTAACAATGGAAAAATGTGGGCGGAGTTTGAGTCCGACTGCCCGGATTACAGCGCCAAAAAGTACAACATTCTCTGTAACTTGATTAACTGCAGCCAAACAACAAGGGTGTCAAGCAAAATACAATGGTAGATAGGCGAGTTTCCAGACCTGTTCTTCTACTGCCGTGGTCTCATTCTAAGATTTTTGGAAGACATAATATTTCAAAGGCGTATGTCCACAACAGTGCAGTGCATTACTTTAGATTCATTTCAAATATGAAATTTAAAAAATGCTCCGCTCTTTTCCAATGTCACTTTTGTTAGGTTAAGAGATCTACAATAACAAGAAATACGTGGCAATGATCACCGGATCACGCCTGCGCACAACAGTGTACGCGCAGTTCAAACCAGCCAATAGCGTGGTAGTCTCATATATTACTTACAGACTTTTCGGAGAGCCAACAACCTCTCGCCTTTCGCCTAGAAAAGATGAAGCAGGTGGTGAGCAAGCAAGAATGTCTTAAGGACTACTTTAACATTTAATTTTACGTTTCCGTATTTTGTCAACATACAATACAAACGCAAAGTTTCAGTAAAGACTGTTGAAAAACGATTGAGGATCTGTTTTTAAATACGGAATAATTGTCATTTAAACCATTATCTAATTGTCATAAACGCATATAATGTGATATTTAGAAGTAAGTCCAGTTTATTTTATGTTTTACATTTATGATAGTATTTTTCAGAACAGAAGAAACGCCTTCTAATGACAAAACTTAAAGTTAATTTAGAAATACTTCGCAAATGCTACTTACAGTGGCTTCCAAATACTTTTAAGACATACCTGTTCGATTGTTTTATTAAAGCCTAGTACTGGAGAATAAAACGATACTCATGAATAAACATTTTTCACTATATCATCATAATCCGCTGGTTATTCGCAAACTTTGACTTTAGGTTTTCAGTTCATCGGAAACGTAAAGTCAATGCTACTTAACAGTACGTTTGCAGACGCCATTGTGTACGACACCATAAGAAGTCATAAGTTCAAAGCTATCGTAAAGTAAAATGCTAAAGTTTTAAATTGTGTAACCACCTTTAGATTCCGCGACCAATCGCGGTTGTTGTAGCCCAATAACACGCAAATTAGATCGATAACAGTATGTTATAATTGAATGTGTCAAATACCAGAGATTGAACTACACAAGCCAGAATGTGTTTTTTACCTTTGTCTTAAGGAAACTGAGCTCCAATGCCAAAAAAATGCGGTTTTTTTGTAAGTCACTTTCATACTATTTTCACTCTTTAACGTAACTTATCATACTGAGTTTTTTTATAGTTTCCTCCTGATTCAAAAACTAGCTATTTTTATTTGAAAATTGTGTGATAGAGACTTAGCTAATTACTTTACCTTTCTTTATAAACATTGTATTCGTAACATTAAAGCATTGTTATGGAATGATTAAGCTTATTCAAAATGTAAGATTATAATTATCTTACACTGTGTTATAACGACTAATTAACTTCTAGTACAAATTTAGTCCAATTATACGAACCTTATTGTAAAATTTAATGTTTCTAAAAGTGGTGACGCAGCCGATCAGGTTAACATTTGTTGCCTTCAGGTAGTATTATATTTTTCTTTTCATGGAAGGAAACTATGTTCCCAGGACAGTTATACACGGACATATGGGTAAACTAGGAAATATTGATTTTACAGAAAACGACTTGCTAGAGACTCTCTTCTTAACAACAACGGCTACCATTAGGTTAAGTTAGTGGAACATCAGCAGACTTCCAACCTCTACATCTCTCACACGCACACATACACACAAGCGCGGAGCATACGCAAACTGGGACAAAGTGTAATGGAAATGTTTTGGCGCCGGGATCCCTCCTCCCTTTGCAAGACAAGCCCTGAGTTTACGTCCAAGTTGAGTGCCACGGTACGAGCTACGAGGGCGCGCCTGTCAGCAGATACATGAACCGACTCTTACAAACTGGGCTCTCTGCCTACGAGCGGATTAGTGAGCCAACTTAAGCCTTTCGCTGACGATCACAGTCGCTGAAATGTTTCTTGCGATTCGAAAGCCAGGTCTGTCATGAAGAACGGACAGAATTGGTCCAAGCTCAGTTGATTGATTTATGACTTATTTAGAGGGTTTATTAATGTCCCCCAATGTTATGCTTTTAGGCTTTATAAAGGGCGGCTTACAAACTATCTAAACAAAAAAAACTAAACAAACATCCATACCCTTGCTGGGATTCGAACCCAAGACTTTTCGCACATTAGGCTGGCATGCTACCGACCACGCAAAGGAAGCCGTTGGTTGGGCGGTCAACTTCGGTGCGATGGGTTCTGGGTTCGACTCCCATGATGTCCGGAAGGGTGTAAATTTGTGTTCGTCTAAATTAATCCCGAAAATTCGTCTCCATTCACTTGTCTCACTAATTTACTCGGTGTTTCTCAAATTAGTCAACTTATTTGGGGGGGGGGGCGGGAGGGTTTAGTCGCATTGGTGAGGTGAAAGCCTCGCCATTATAACAAACATTTAAAAAAAAAATTTCAGACTACAATTTTACTACGGAAATTTGAGCGGTGATCATATAATTTGTCCGGTGGAAAGACTGTCGCAAAGTTCAGTCCGGTTAGTAGATTTTGAAGTACACTATGCGCCACGTAAGTTGGCGGTTGGCTGGAGGGGAAGTGTGTAGGGGAGACGGGCTGCTTCCCCTCCCACAGCAGGAGTTGTAGTATGCGTGCAAAGTGACGTGAGCCAGTGCAGACAGACTTGACCGTGAAATGGCATTCGACAGGTGAAGTTGTGCCGATGTGTCTCAGAGTGCAACCTGCGGTTGCTGTGTGTGTGTGTGCATTAAGTTACCATGCTGCCAGTACAATCAAAACTGAAATGTAAAGATTGTATACTACACAGCCAAGCTAGGGAAGTAGTGTTTAATGTGTTGTGTTTATGGAGAAGGAAGCAGCTGACAATGCGCCGTCCATTCCTTTAACAAAGGTGCAACAACAAACCGCAGTTGCAACAGGTATAGCAGAACGCATTGTGCAGCGAATTAAGGGTGCTGCCTACCTTGAAGCCACGGTGGGAGCAAGTATAGGGTTTTACAGGTTAAATAATTTTACACCTGGCTCAGTAACGGTTGAAGTTACATATATGCCACCACTGACTTTTTAGTTCGTCTTAATGCCGCGTACAATGCTATGGATCGTTTAGGCAGCTTTTTTAATACCCTGAAAATCGTGTGCAATAAAGCACTTTTCACACAAAAACACGTGAAAATGGCTATTCATAATTTATTTTCTGCACTTTTATTTACGTTTCAATATTTTGCTTTTCTAGGCGCAGAAAATGGTTTCCGTCTGGAAGCAATATCACGAAAGGTGGCCGAGTGCCATTGAAAATAATTTAACATATAAAACACTACTCTTTCTACGCCGAGGCTCCGAGGTAGGCAGCACCCTTAAGAGCGCGGGAAATGTTATATCAGTAGGCGTGGTGCGTAGAGTAGTACACTATTACTATACAAGTGAAAAACGTTTGCCTACAGTGTGTACGATCCGGTACAAGTTACAGGAAGCTATAGAGTTTGAAGGCAGTGACAACAACGTTAGGAGAATATTACATAACATCGGATTTCGCTGTAGAAAAACCAGGAATAAAAGGAACATTCTAATAGAAAAGAATGGCATAAGAGAAAAAACGAATATCATGTTTGCAAGACATAAGACGTTTCAGAAACGATGGCAGGCCCATTGTCTTCATATATGAAACGTACATATTATCATCCCTTATATCACCCCGCACATGGAGTGATTACTGCAATGAAGGTTTGCATGGTACTATTGCAAAGGGTGAACAGTTGATAATAATGCATGCAGTTGGTGCTGCTGGATTTATGGAAAATGCTTATAGATCTGGAAAGCGAACCAGAAGACATGGGATTATCACGATAAAATGAATGGAGAAAATTATTTAAAGAGGCTGAAGGAAAAATTAATTCCGAATTTGCAAGCCAAATACGGTAATATTATATAATTCTCCTTATTACAGCATATGTTGTAAAAGGCCCCAGCATCTAACGCTAGAAAGGATGACATGATTGCATGGCTAAGGCAGCACAAGATTCTGTTTTGTGTTGACATACTTAAAAGCCTGTGTTGTATTAGCTCGTGAAATTACACAAACAAGAGAACTGCGATATGTGGTGGATAACACGTTATCACAATATGGCAACACAGCGGTGCGACTGACCCCATATCACCCAGATTTGAAACCCAATTGAAACGGTATGAGCACAGGTGAAACGGTGGGTGGGTGATAGGAACGTGTTACTCAAACTACGTGATGTACAAACTTTGTGTGAACTACGGTTCAGTAAAATTGGCGTTGCAGAGTGGACTGCGGTGGGTAGACATGTCGTTGAAACAGAACAAATGTACATTCATCGTGACGTTATGGATGATCAAGTAGAACAAATACTTATCAATCTAGGTGGCTCAGACAGTCATTCAGACACTTCCTCGTCAAATAGCAGTGAGGAGTCAAGTGTTAACATGTCCGCTTGAGTTATGGTAATTCAGCACATCATGCGGCCGTGTGTTATACCCACAACCTTGGTTGCTCGCAGCAACTATAGTTTAGGTTGTTGCAGCCTATTATACATGTACTGTACGTATGTAATTATAAAAGGTATGTAAACGATACGATTGACACGAACCTTTTTCTATTAGAATACATTTGCTGCACATGTGGATTTACAGTATTCTTTGTACAAGTTTGTTTATGTCTTGGTTTACTGTATTATAACTAGGGCCCGGTAGTTTTCGCGAAAAGATTTTTGCAGCACTTCGTTTCAGTGCCTTACGTACGCACCTGCATCTCCGCTATGTGGTCAGTGATTATATATCGTAACACCTAGTGTCTGGAGGTTAAACCTGCAAACCACAGACGTGTTGTGTCACAGTTATCCATGTACCAATTGTTGCAGTCAAATGAATAATAACTAGATCCAGTGATTTTTGTGAAAATAGTTATGCAGCATTTTGTTTCAATGCAGCTCTGTTTCATGGTCAATGATTGGTTGTTTTTTGCTCTCAACGTCTTGGGGCTCTACCTGCAAATCACAGACGTGTGGTGTCACAGTAACCTTGTCCCTGTTGGCACAGTCAAATGAGCCACGCCTCTGCACAAATACACTATGCCAATAACCATGAAGCACAGGTGCAGATGTGAACGTGATGCATTGACACAAAATGTTGCATAATTCTTTTCACCAAAAATCACCGGCTCTAATAATAACTCTGCACAAAAACACTCTGCCCATAATCACGAAGTTGAGCTGCAGGTGTACACGTATGTTGGGGCAAAAATCTTTTCGCGAAAATTACCGGGCTGTAATCATACGTATGTTTCATACTGGAAAACGTGTCCTAATCTTGTTTTATTTACCTGCACGTCACCGCTTCTCAGTGTTGAACATACCCGTCACTATGCATTTTAATTCGGCAGTCTTGTTTGCGTGTTTTCGTATCGCGAATATTATATTGTGCATTCCATTTATAAAGTCAGAGTACTTTTTCATATTACTGTGTAATACGCTTTTACGTAATAAACATGCGACGTATATGTTTATCCTCGTAGGAATAGTGACATATATTACCGAAATTAGTTTCATCGATTGTCATATACATATTCCCGTAGGCCTATGAGAAAAATGCATTACTTATTCTGAAATACGCTATTTTACAGTGTCGTACACATATTGCTTGTCATACGACACACTGTACTGCGTTATTCACTTTGCATGTAATTTGTTCCTCTTTTACGTCATGTACTTACGGCTGATGTTTTCATTACTAGTAATTCTGTACATTTGCCCCGAAGCTTGCTGCTCCAATTCCTGGTAACACCCACTGAGCTCTCACGGTGCCTCTCGCCAACTTACGTGGGGCGTAAATTTTTTTTTTGTTCGACAGTCTGGGAAATCCTTTTTAGCTGCTATGGAGGGCTAAGAAACGGATGAGATTTTAATAAACATTGTGCCTTGACATTTCAAACTTGTCCGAAGTGTGTTTTCTTTCCTTAGTTTAGCACAATGGTCGCATATGAAATTGTTGAGTAAAAAAACGTATTTCTATGTACACTCGGCCACACAAAAAATGTCGCCTCTCTACAGGCCACAAATTTGTCTACGTCCCACTTTGGGTATCTTCGGCAGCGTACAGAGGCACACATCGAAATCGCAACAACCCAGCGAGCTCCTCACGACACTCTCGTGCCGTTATGGAGACGGAGGTTTGAATCCCGTTGATGGAATAGAATTTTTTTATTTTTTCCCCTACAGAAACAATGCATTCAGAATGACAATGTTAAAAATGAAATAAGTGTTAATCATGTATTTCATTCGTAATTATCGAAAAACCCAAAATGTAACGTCAAGTTTATTCCTACTATTACGTTAACAAAATACGAAAATAATTGTCGTAAATTTGCGAATATAAGATATCTGTGTGGTATTCAGGTAAGACCAAATTATTAAAGAATACTTATTTAAAACAAAGGAACCAAAGTGCTGTAACTTTAAACCGCCACAGTATTTTTGAATTGTAAGTTTCTTATTGTCATAAGAACATTACAAATTATGTGTTGTTCACACTGGCATCGTTAAATAATACAAGGAAACGAATGTCACCTAGGTCGTTTATCTTTTAGAATGTATAGTATAATGAACCACAATGCATTTAAAATTCTAGGTAAAGTAATTATTTCCGTTAAATAGTTACACCAAACTTACAACATACTATATGTCATTACAATCGTCATAAATAAACAATTACTTTCTCCGACCATGTCAAGCGGTTCGTAGTGGACGGTGTTGCGTTAATGCCAAAAATCAATAATCGGTGCTAATGATTAAAGACTATTCTAAATACCTTTGTTAGATTTTATGTAATGTTCAAATATCCTTATTTACAACATAGTAGTCTGAATCAAATACACATGACTATTCATAATTTATAACATTATTTAAGATTAACGCTACACCGTACGTGTTAGCTTTAAATGTAATTATGAGATAATTACATTTGTAAATTGCAATTAAAACGTTAATATAAAAAGTTAATATGGGTAGATATTTGTAATGTAAAATTTAATAACTTTTATTTTATAGGACCTCTTTGACAAATGTATTAAACATATGTTACATCGGTAACCTTCAGGGTTGTGTGTTTCTTTCATTGTGACTTAATTAATAATTTAAACCAACTATTAAAACGTCCAGGAACGCTTAACCGTTAACCGGGAACCCCTTGACACGCAAATCAGTTATTTTCATACGCGACAAATTACGCGATAACGGATGCCAATGCCAGATAAGTAAAGAAAATTGAGATGTGTATAACTTTGATATAAAACATTCAAATGAATCACGCAAGAGTATCTGTAAATTCAAAGTTAATTAGATTACTTTAGAAAACAAAGCTGTCCAGTGAAATTTTAAACACACATGTTCATTGATAAAATGCCTTATTCACTTGCACTTACCTTTTGAAATATTGTTCGTTCAAGCATTTTTAATATATTAATTAAATGGATTGCACAGTCTATAAACTATGCAAGTGAAGTATATTTAGACAGGCATTTCTTGGTTTGTTTAAGTAATGTAGTATCAATTTCATTTGTGATGTGTTTTACGATAATAGTTCTTATGTTATATTCAACATTTCGTTTTTGGTGAGTATTTACACATATATATGTAAAAACTTTATTTTCAATTGTTACTTTATATATACAGTTAATTTTAAACGAATTTTTATCCAAAAGCATCAATAATATTAAGCATTTTATATAGAAGACTAGCACATCCTGCAATATTTGCATATGTTACGTAAAATGTGTCACATTTTTAATGGTCGTTTTAGTCAACTAGCAAACATGTTAGAAAAGACTTTACACATAATTATGTTGACATTTTATTAGTGTATGTCCACACTACTTTGGCGTTCCTCTACAGTCTAACACTTCTCTTAGTGCCTCTATGAACCAAACATTTTTAAACGACGAGCTCGTACCTTTAAAGATAGGCCACATTACCTACACTTATTGATATCGGCTATTTTCATCATTTAAAAAGTAGTACTGCATTGCACTGTTGTAGATACCCATAAAGGCACTAAGAAATGTGTAAGACTGTAGAGATACGCCAAAGAAGTGTGCAGTGGCGGCTCGTGAGTTGTTTTCAGGTGGGACTGCAGATAGTCAGCCCTGTACTCTTCTGATGAACGCGCAGTATACCAATGGTAATGGAAGATGTACTCGCTACTGAATCGTTCACGATCTCTCAGTAAAATGCGGCACCTACATAGCAGTGTGTCAGTGGTTATAGCGTCAACTAGCAATCAACCTATCGAGTTTGGACTATCTGTAGCCTCACCTGGCAACAACCCACGAACCGCCACTGAAAGTGTGGACATACACTGATAATACGTCATAATTATGTTATAAGTATATTTACAATGTGGTTGGCTGTTAATAACACGACAATTAAAATTATGGAATATTTTATGTAATATATGTAAATATTGCAGGATGTGCTGGTCTAAATCTCGGATTTGGAACGAATAATCAATATAACAATAATTTATTTTATTTTTGAGAAAATGCAGTTGCTAAGTAAAGCCGTATAGTAAGAAAAAAATTAATAAATTTGTACGCAACTGAAATTCCCTCTCGTATTAGGATAGTATTAACACACTATTTATTCAGCATGAGATATGAGATAGTTTAATACAATTATTTGACAATAAACACATCGATTTTAATGCTGCTAAATAACAAAAAAAATATATTAAGTTCCAATGGAAGAAAAATGCGTATTTATTTCGAATAATATGCAAATAGGCCCTAAACAACCTTACGCGTCTTTATATAATGACTGTAGTTATTACATAAAATAATCAGCGGAATAGATTGAGATACTCCTCTTCCCTACCAACACTTATGTTTTAATAACATGCAGAACAATATTCATAAACAATAGAAAACATCGAAACATAATTTAGCAATATATTGTTTTAAAATATAATACTTGAATTTCTGTATTAGAGATATTTCTACATCAAAGTCGTTTTCTTTTCTTCCTGTTTGACTGTGAATGAGTCAGTAAACCCGTCTACCTAAACTATATGATCCAACATTAGAACGTGCGGAAGAAACTTCACTTATTACTATCAGAATTGTTATTTTACATAGTCATCGAATACATCAGTTCTCTACATTGAGTTAACAGTAGCCGTCAGGACCTATTCCAATCTTATTATTTGGTTGCAGTGCCATCATATGATATCTTACAACTTATATCCAATTGTTGATATTCTTATACCTACTGTTTTCATTAGTGTCGTGACCCAGTGTGTAAACTTCCCAGTGGAATCGAGATTCAAATCCAACGTAAGAACTTGGTCTTGCATATATTTACATATGGGAACCGTTTTGTTTTCATGGCCCTAAAAACATTAAACAAACAAAATTTTTTAGAATATTGCTGTATTTCTGAAAATGACTGATTACGTACGAGGGTTTTTACTATGGGGTCCAGTTACCATTAGACTACATTACTGCAAAACCTCCCTCTTCTACTAGAGCAACAACACACTTGCGTACTGACTGTGTGTTGTGAGCCATTACTCGAACTAAGGAGTGCAGTGCGGGACGACTGTATTAGCAGCTTATTATGCCAGTAACACAAAATATGATACAACTTGTCCGTTAATCACGGTACACGATATCTTCGTTACCGAACAGTTTCCACTTCAAAAGTTTGTTCGCGTTTTTATATGCATTACGTAACACGGTGTTTAAATGCATGTATGATATGCGGGGAAATCGAGTTAAAACACAAGGGCGCAAAGTAACACGGGATGGTTATTTAAGTGCCATTTTGAACAGGTTTAATGAACATCATGTATATTTTTATTTATTTGTAATACTGGCCATTATTCAACAATGTCTCAATGTAGCAATATGTAAATTCAATGGGCTACACGTATGATATTTAAAATTCATGAAAAATAAATTCATACTCAAGTACAAGGCGAAATATGAAATCAATAGAATGGATATTTTCGTTAAAGCAGTTTCATTTAGATATACCACACATATAACACACATGAAAACAGCTATATTAAAGTAATTCTGAATATTTACTCATGTTTTAAACAGTAGAAATGTGTGTGGAAAACAAAATTCTGAGGGGCATATATAAACAGATTTCGAGAAAAGGAAACTACTTATTATCTAAGCGAATATGTAAGTTTTCGTACCTATCCGAAATGGCGGTGTATAGAAGTTATTTTTCAGACGTTCTGGGCACGCAGTAATTATTTCAAAAGTGGGTTGCGACCTGAATAAATACTTATACCGTACACACTGGCCCCAAACCCCATTTTAAACAAATAAGCCATTTGTCCGACCAAAACAAACTGTTCCAGACCCGCCAAGTGCCGGCAGGTGTACTGAAGGAAGATGTCACAGATGCAGCTATTTTGTGGGAAAATTAATTCCCTAGAGTTTCAAATGTAAGATTTTCTAATGGTTGTAGTTACCTGAAATCACCTGCAAATGTAAAACGTTCACCTTTGTGGGCTAGATTTTCCATGCTGATAACGTAGATGATTTCAGTAAAATTTGTGAGAAAGTCTCATTGGCTTCAAACGTGCAAATCTAATTAACTGTGGCATCTTAAATGTAAATCGCCGAGCCACAATTGAATTAAAATATATGTATTATTTTAAAACGACGTAAATTATTCGTGTTTCACACAGCTATTTAGTGAAAGTACTCAAACAGTACTAATTGTAGCCAAAAGCATAACCCATTGCAGTATTAATAAATAATTAAATTCTGAGGTTAATTTTAGTTGCTATAAACGCCGGGTGAATTCCACTTACTTTTTCGTCAACAACCATAGGAAATATTGAAATGTCAATGTTCATTACAAAAATATATTACTTTATTCATCTGATATGTTGTAAGATTTTCTCATTTTACGAACAAAGCTCCTGAAATATAAGTGCATAAGGCATTTTATAAATGAACACGTGTGTTTAAAATCTCACTGGACTGCTTTGTTTTCTAAAGTAAACTTATTAACTTAGAATTTACAGATATTCTTGCGTGATTCATTTGTGTGTTTTATATCAAAGTTATACACATCACGCTTTTCTTTACTTATCCGGCATTGGCACCCGTTATCGCGTATTTTGTCGCGTATGAAAATAACTGCTTTGCGTGTCAGGCGGTTACGGGTTTACTGTTAAGTATTCCTGGACGTTTTAATAGTTGGTTTAAATGATTAATTAAGTCACAATGAACTGTGATATTTTTGTGTTTAGTGTATCAGTTGGTTTTAGTGTAGTTCTTAAAAACGGAAACAAGCAAAATACGACTTTAACAAGCCATTACGCAAAAAACTATGAGAGATAAAAAAATTTCATAAGAGCCAAATTAGTCACACTTTATATCTAAAATGAGAAAAAAAATATCTGGTACAAATAAAAAAAGGTGATGAAAATTGCGATTGACCGAGCCCTTAACGTTCTAATTGCAATTTACAAAAATATTTATCTCAACATTCCACTTAAAGCTAACACGTACGGTGTAGTTTCAGTCTTGAATAATGTTATTAAATTATAAATAATAATCATGTGTATTTGATTCGGACGACTATGTTGTAAATAAAGAAATTTAAACATTACATAAAATATAACAAAGGTATTTAGAATAGTCTTGAATAATTAGCCCCAATTATTTATTTTTGAGCATGAACGCAACATACTATAGTAAATTATGCAAAATGCATTATTAAATATATATATATATATATATATATATATATATATATATATATATATGGGCGGCTCACAATATCACCGTTTACTACGAACCGCTTGACATGATCGGAGAAATTAATTGCTTACTTATGACGATTGTAATGACATATAGTATGTTATAAGTTTGGTGTAAGTATTTAACGGAAATAATTACTTTACCTAGAATCTTAAATGCATTGTGCTTCATAATACTACATTCTAAAAGACAAACGACCTAGGTGACATTCGTTTCCTTGTATTATTAAACGATTAAAATGCCAGTGTGAACAATCCATAATTTGTAATGTTCTTATGACAATTAGTAACTTAGAATTTGAAAATACTATGGCGGTTTAAAGTTACAGCTATTTGGTTCCTTTGTTTTAAATAAATATTCTGTTAATAATTTGGTCTAACCTGAATACCACACGGATATCTTATATTCGCAAACTTACGACAATTATTTTCGTATTTTATTAACGGGTAATAGTAGGAATAAACTTGACATTATATGTTGGGTTTTTGATAGTTACGAACATGATAAATACTTATGTCATTTTGAACATTGTCATTCTTAATGCATTGTTTCTGTGGGGAAAAAATAAAAAATTCTATTCCATCAACGGGATTCGAACCTGCGTCTCAAGAACGGCACGAGAGTGTTGTGAGGAGCTCGCTTTTTGTTACATTAAATGTTTGATGCAGCGGCGATGCGGAAGCTTCCGCATCACCACTGCACCAACCATTCCCTCCTTTAAAGTGGCGTAATTCGAGTGACCCCAGTAATTTACGTGCGACAATTCGCATAGTGACAATTTTTGAGACCCAAATGGACAAACACAAATTTACACCCAGCCAGACCAGGGAATCGAACCCAGAACCCCCCGCACCAAAGCCGGCCGCTCAACCAACTGAGCCACGGAGCGTCAGCTGCTGGGTTGTAGCGATTTCGATGTGTGTCTCTGTACGCTGCCGAAGATACCCGAAGTGGGACTTAGACAATTTTGTGGCCTGTAGAGAGGCGACATTTTTGTGTGGTCGAGTGTACATTACAATTCATTCGAAGCGCGTAGAAGTTGGCGCCTTGAGTAATGATAATCGAAATTCCAGATAAAAACATTTGTTCATGTAAGGGAACAGATATATGTATTTAGGTTCATAGGAACCAAAATTATCCACCTGCATGGCGTCAAAAATGCGTACCACATAAACATATAGTTCCTAATAATCTTCAACATTTACTGAAGTTATGTAGAACATAGTACTTCTCTCTAAAATAAACACATCACACTATTATTTTTTTCCTTTGATTTTAAAGAAAAATTATTGATCGATGTAGTAGACAAAAGTGTTCATTATAAAATTACGGACAGGTTTATTTTTTGTTGTAAAGTCTCATATTTTATAAGTAGTAATTTTATAGAAGTTTGTTTTGGCAAAAAGCTGCGGTTACACATTTCTGTGGACATGTTTAGGAAGTCGCATATTAAATACGTTCATAAGAATGGATTAAATAAATCATCATAAAATATCACGGTGAATGATTTTTTTATTAGATTCGCACTCACCCAAAAATCGGTCAGCATTTACGTTATGTCTCGCTACACAATTTATAATGTAAAAATCTTGCTGGTAAAGCGAATACAACACCACCTACATCCCAAATTTGTAATCACTGAATTTCATTCTACCTGAGGAGTTAAAACATACTGTATTGCATATTTAAATTCGGTTATTTTCATATTGATAAAGTATTTAAGTGAAGAAATAACTAACAATGTAATTATAAGGGTCTGGTATCTTATTTGAAGCATTGTTCTTCTGACTTGATAAGATACTCTTTTTGTATTATGAAACGCTTTGCACCAATTTAACTATCACGTAGTTAATTTGAGATAAATTTTGTGACTAACGTTACAATTTACCACAGTGAACTTATGAACTATTCGGAAAATATGACTACCCTAAGCGAGAGTGAGTTTAGGTGACTTTTTTGATTTATGTTAGGTGACTTTGGGACAATAAAAAAACTATTTCGAATATAGTTAATCTATGACTAAAGACATTTACTTGCTGTAAATTCAGAATAATAAATATTCACAAGAGATTACATTAATATTTACTCACAGCCACAAACATTAAATAATAAAAATATTATAAATATATCCCAAAGTCATCCCCCGCATAATATGTCACCCTCGCTTACGGAAGTATTTTGTGTGAATAATGATTCAAATATTGAAGTTACGTGTGATCCTTTAAATGTTAGTTCTGGTAGAGTTAAGTAAGTTAACATAACTTTTGTGACGTGTGGTTGGTAAACCACTTTGCGAGCACAATATAGGCCTACCTTTAACAAAGTGGCCACAAGCCATGCACTGAAACTTTAAAGCGGCTTTGAAGACCCTAACGAAGCCAACTACGTTCTGCCTGTTTGACGTTTCCCGTAGAGTAGTCGCCAACAATTCATAGGCTAAGAAGATTAAGGCGTTTGTTTCCCGTCACTTATTTCAGTATTCATATTTGTTTAACGTAATTTTATGTACCCATTGAACTAACGCTTACTTCAGTATCCTTAATACAACTGGACATTGCATTTAATTCGCTAATTGGAAATAGTTCTTTTGCGTTAAAGTGTATAAATAACGTTTTCTACACTTTTGCGTTATCTACAAGGAGACAGTATTTCTGAAAGTCAGTATACAAAAAAAATAATGACTAAAGAAGATGTATCATAATTCAATTTTTTGTGCTACATATTCGTTGAGAAACTTTTAAAAGATCTTATCTAGTTACGTAATAAAAATTCCATTTCCAACTAAATAATTTCACGTAATAAGAAAAAAATCCTACTTATGACAGCTAGTCTTCTCTTCCACGTTTACTGAAATCCCTGTCAATAAATCATCATTAATATATTTTTATAGCCGCTTCTCCTAAATATTATTATTATTTTCTTTGCGGAACATATATTAGTTTATCGTTGCTAGGATACTCCATTTCTAGCAATTTTATTTGTCCTAATAACTATTTGCACCGTTAATGAACCTCAAGCAATACAAGTGCCTTACACATTGTGACCGCCAATAATGGTCGCCTGCGATTCTAATTGAGTTATGGTCTTTTAAATACTTTTTTGAATAGCTCATAGGATGTAAAATCATAGTGAATTATTTTATTCAAGTAGGACAGTTGGTTTTCGTTATTTGCATGGCAGCAGAACAAGCAAATTTTTACTTTGTCGCACAGTTATGAGAAAACTATGAAAGCTAAAATGGTTTTTGTAAAAGGTAACTGTACCCACAAGTATCGTCTACAAAACTAACACTATTTCATATAAATAAAAAATTATGAATTTATCGCACTTGAACACCTTCAGTAGGCCTCTAAAGATTTAGTGGACGGTTAAGATCCATGCAGCAAGATTTATTAAAATTTCTCGTCTGACGTGGGCACATATGCTTAAGCGTTACCAAATTGTTACGCCTTCATGACCTTTCTTAGTTTTTGACTAGAAAACTTCCGGAGAAAGTAAGACATTTTTTTACTACGGACGGTCACAAAGCAATAGTAGTCGAGAAATCCCAACTGTTTACAATGTAAGAGACTATTCCTTCTGCCTTGTCGAATCATAAAATCATTATAGAAAATTTGTACGCCTAATTAAATGCGAAGTTTCTGTTATTATTTACAAATGGCGGGCACTGATACCCGTGTTAGACAATTGTATTGAATTTTCAGTTTTTCAGCTGTAATATCTACTTAAATTTTACAATCGCAATTTTCACTTTGACAAAGCATAGATTATATTCTTGGTAAACTGCTGGACATAAATAATAATGGCGTTTTTCATTAATATTTACGTCAAGCAGTGTACCAGGAATATGCCCTATGCGTTGTTAAAGAAAAGTTTTTTATAATGCAATTGTAATAAATGTTATGGCTAAAATACAGAAAATACAATAATGTTGTCTAACACTCCCTTTAAGAGGGTGTGGTACATAATTCAAGGCTAAAAGCATTAATCTATAACTGTAGGTTTCATGAAGCCAATTTGGGAAAATTAAACAATAGCAATTCTAGACAATAGTTTCAGCCAACGTTTTAAACAAAATAGTTTCCAGTGTTACGAACTTCTGAGGCACAATCTCTGACGCCGGAAACTCGTGCATTTTACTGCGACGCAAGAGATCGCGCGTAATGAGTTAGTAATTCTGGATAAATATTTACTCAGAAAGTTGGCAAATACCAGTATCTAGGACTGCCATTGAGTATTTTATTCATATTGGCTTCGTAAAAAGCGTAGAAACCAATTGTTGTTTTCAGCGTTTATTTATCTACCACGCACTCTAAAGGGTGCGGTTCACCTCAGTTTTCAACGTCTTTTTAATTTTTATATTAATATCAGATATTTTCTTTCTCATTTTATACATAAATTGTGGTTAAATCTTCCTCTTAGGAAATGTTTGTACCTCTCATTGTTTTTGCGTAAGGAGTCGTAAATGCTTCACAGTATATAACAATGTTGTAGGATATGATTTGACATATAAAAAGTAGAAAAATATATTTTTTTTATTTTTTTTAATTAATGATAATTTTTTAACATTCATTTCAAAATTCAGCATTTTTTATTAAATTCAAAAGTATTTTATTTTTTGTTTTTATATATGTCAAATCATAGCCTACAACGTTGTTATACACTGTGCATTTTGTCGGTTTGGTATGTCAGTATGTTTTAGTGTCGTACTTAAAACCGAAAAGTGCAAATTTTGATGTTTACGAATCATTACGCAAAAACTATGAGAGATACAAATGTTTCCTAAGAGTAAGATTTAATCACAAGTGATGTCTAAATTAAGAAAAAAATATCTGGTACGAATATAAAAATAAATAAAGACGTTGAAAACTGAGGTGAACAAAGCTTGTGCACAGTAAAGAAAGCGAGCCGGACGTTATCTGTCATCGCTGCTAGGCCTTGATGATAACATACTCGCCACTGGTGGACCTTGTCCCATATAGGGCGAACCGAAGGCAACTCTTTCCTTGACTCGACGCCCGGCAAGTTGACGCCTTCCTCCCCACACACACATGCACACACACGCGTGCAAGGCGGGCTTTCACGGTAGGGCAAGGGCACGGGGAGAACGCAGCCAAGGGCGGCGAATAAAGAGGCTCCCAGGGGCGAGGGAAAAATTTCACTGCGAAGGAACTGGCAGTCCTGGGGAGGCGAGAGGCGAGGTGTTCAGGCTAAAAGGCTGGCAAGTGGAATATGAACTGAGTGGCGATATCGGCGAAGAAATATTGAAGGAAGGAAATTAGATCCCGCCAGAACGGTGGGAGAGGCCCCATTACCTTTCAAGTGCCTTCTTACATCAAAATACATTCTCTGCCGGAATTATAAATTGGGGAACATTTAAGTTTACGTTCTTGTTACTGACGGTTTCTCTCCTTGAGAAAATCATGTTATGACTCATTCTTCCCCTTTTTAAATATGCAACTGTTACTAGGAAAAATCATGTGTTTGTAGAGTAAATATGGTTTTCAGTCAAATAAGCTGGTACTCCCAAACGTACTGTTATAGCAAGAAGTCCTCGCCTAGCGCATGGGCAGTGTTGTACCGTGTCACGCGAATTACTTTTTACACAAAACAGTTTATTTATTTATATCATGTTTATTTACGAAAAAAATACACACTTAAAACTGTGCTTCTGTAATATTAAAAATTCATCGCTCTTACTAAGAACATGCTTTTTGTGCCTCTCAAAATGGCTGAAAACGTTTCATGTACCCCCTTCCCCCGCCCCTTGAGAATTAACCCTTGCTGAAGTAACGTATTGTTACCTTACCTTACTATCATGACATTTCGTAACCGAACCAAAAGTAAGGTTAATTGTATTTAAAGTTTAAAAAAAAAATTGTTTTTTCTTGTTAAGTCTGCTGTATGTTGCAACTGTAACTCCGAAAATACCGGCTCAAATCGTAAAACGAAAACAAGGTGCATTATTTGGTCTTTACCTCTCACCATCGAAAAATAACATTTCAGGTTTGCCGCTTAGTCCCGTATAACACAGACAACAAAAACCTTGCACGCCAATTTGACGCGTTGTAAATATAGGCGGTTTAAGATAACAAGTGAGTTTCTTTTCGTGAAGTAATTTCAGAAAGTGAAAGAAACCAGATTTATAATCTCTTTAACAAGCACTACAGATCAGAGCTTACTGAAACAGCATTTTTCACGTTGGGCTTCACGCAACGTAGAATTAAAAAACTAACGTAATTTCAAGAACCCGTGATTCTTGCTTATTATTATTTAAAAGTCAATTTTTTTCATTTGTGATATTCCTCAATACATCTAACTAGTTTAAATACTTGATACTTATACGTAAATTTTTGAATTTATGTGCTAATAAAAAAGAACATCACAAAATGAAAAACGAAAAATATATATGTATAAATATTCTAAGTAGTGAACGGGTTCGTACAAACAAAATTAGGTAAATTTATTTGTGTTAAAATATTAGGAAATAAAACGTTAATAATTAAAGTACGTATTATTATTAAATATAGACATAACTAATATTGTTTACAGAATACTTTAATATTTACTTAATTCTCTTTAATTTTATGTTCCTGACAGTTCTCACTTTTTAATTTATATTTATAGAAATAATAAGCGTTAATGGCGCTATATTGCTTGCTGGAGGCTCAGGAACATGCGAACTGTAAAGTTGACCTTGCTGCGCTCAACAAACGTCTCCTCGCCTTGCCGCTACGATTGACAAACTGATCCTGCGTGCAAGCTTTCAGCCGAATGGTTTTTGCTACTTGACTTTAAGATATGAATACATTGTTGTGTTGGCGAAATACTACAGCCAGTTTTGTTTAATTTTATGTATAGCAGTTATTTGTTGTTTTGGGAGCTTACGACCATGCTCTCTTAATTCTATTTTAAGTGACATTAATGTGTTACTATGCATAAACCAGAGCAAATACCAAAAATATGTTTAACAGTTTTGCTTGTAACCATCTTGTTCATAATGGATGATTTTTTAGCAGTTAGTACTATGGTTTCAGTTAATTTTGTAATTCATGAAATTCTGGCGAACTGAAATTCTAGTCGAAACCGTACAATTTCTTGTTTTCAAAAAAATTAGCTTCCACGACTAAAAACATTTTACACAAAACGGCCAAACATAATTTTGATGTCTGCTCTCGTTTAAGGTAAAAAAAAAAATTACCGCAAAAACGGTACGAACAAGAAATCATGGCCTTAAGGAACTGTGAGATTCTGTACTCGTTCGAAAATAATGCTTGTTTCTTTTGTTCAATGAGTGTATAAAAATTTACGGTAACAAATAATTTTCCCAACGCGCTGCAATACAATTTAGGCACCTGGCTGGAAGCGTTGAAGTGAATAACAAGCCATGACAGTAAACTTGAACCGTTGTTAAATGTTATTTTTCTATGTAGAATGGTTGCGGAAATATTTGGAAATAAGCCACCTTATTTTAAGAAACCTGTGAACAGGATATAATTTTCCGTATTTGACTAGTGAAAATGGGCGTGCGATAAAATCCCGAATGGCACACTCGAAGATAACCGCTTTGCTTCTGCTCGCGATGCACCAAACTGTTTTCCTACTAAGTCTCTTTTGTTGAGACTTTAAGTGACGCTACAATTTTTGTGGAATGTTTTACTTTAAAATTTACGAATAGAGCAGGTATTTTTAAAGTTACTAACAATTTATAAAATATAGACGTTTTTAGCTATTTCCAGGGACCTCAAAAATATTATTAAAATAAGCTTTTTTTGTATACAAATAAACTCTGAAAACGCCAATTGAAATCTATATATGTTTTAAAGACAATATGGAAAGCCAGCGAGCAACAGTTCTATATGTTGATATTATCTACTTTATGAATAAATATTTACCTAGAACTGTGAATTTGTTAAGCGTCATACATTGCGCTGTTATTAAATGTACGAAATTTTGACGTCAGAGATGGTTCTTCTGAAGTTCGTTCGTAACTCAATAAAATTGTTGCTCTGAAAATTGGCAAAAACTACTAAGATTGCAGTTTTCTTGATTCGTGCAAATCGGTTTTGAGAAACCTACAATTTTTAGAATGAAGCTTTTAGCGCTGAATTATGTGCCATGCCTTCTTAAGTCTGTAGGCCTACGTTATGTTGTAAATACACTCTTCTTCCCTAACTGCCCTAAATAATATTTGTATATAACTGCTCCATATGAAAATCAATGTAATAAATTGTTCCATTTACCACGACAATCATGGTCCAATTTCCTTTTGGTTCGCTACCTATGTCATACTTTGGTAACACTGCAGGCGAAGACTTTCAGTGGCAATTATTTATTTGTTTATTTGAAAATGTTTTCCTTCCTATCATTTTGCATTCCGCGGTTGTTCAGGACACATTTTCTGTCATCAGTTTGTGCACGTAGCGCTGTCTACATATAAAAGATTTCTTGTTAAGTCGATATTTATTGTTACGAATTAGTAAATTTCGTTTTAAATGCAAGTTTGATACATGCGTGCTGTTCTAGTATGTAACAAGAAGAAATAAGATTAACGCTTACAACTTCAATTTTACGGTAGGATATTTTCACACTTCACTCCAAAAACGTTCAAATTTGCTGTGGTATTACGTATGCCATTGCACAAAATGGTAATGTGACATGTAAGATTGACGTGTTGTTATAATTTATATTTGTTAAGAATGTAGTCACATGCATACTATTATTAACAAAGGCATTATTATTATTATTATTATTATTATTATTATTATTATTATTGTGATGATTATTAATATTACTGTTATTATTATTTTTTCTTGGCAAATTAGAAAGTTTTAGTTTATAATACGTTATCCATATCACGCACGAATTCGTTGAAAAGTTAAGTTTTAAATATAAAATCGTGGATTATTTGTGATAAAATAAATAAGGACTCTTATAACAACATTGTTAAATATTTCATATATAATATATATATACACGGCTGGTCTGTTAAAAATTTTGTTTAGTTGTTGTTTTTTTTATCTCATATATTTCAAACAAATATTTTTACGTCGAAGTGAGTCTCTTCAAACCCACCGAGGCAAGTTTAAGTAATAGTAGGTACCTTTATTCAGAGACGACACTTGTCATGTCTGACAATTGTTTTTAATATGTGCATATCATATCCTTTCCCCACATCTCTTTCCGCGGAAAGACTTTGGGAGGTATTCTTTTCATATTTAACAGCATTATTGTAATTCGGGTACGATTCTCGGCTTGTTCAACCGGTTTTCTCCAAGTGGGAACTGTGCCTGAATGATGACACAATGGGATCTCCGGTTTCCCCCGCCCTTCACTTCAGGCACTGCTTCCTATCCAACCCATGTCGCCCTTTACCGGCTTTCAAGACCTTAATTAATCAGAGCAGTCCAAATAACTCGACTGTCTCGTTGCTACCTTCCAGTTTCCGCTAATATGTGGGTGTATAATAGCACAATAATTCCCGTCGCTTATACCTCTCACACCACAGAATCATTACAAACTTATGCTTCACGGTAGGTCGGGAGAATATTATGTGTGTACAAGCCCAAGATCAAAGAGGTTTATTTATGGATAAGATGGCAAAAAGTAACAATATTTGAATTGTTTCTCCATGGTCGTGCTGACGTTTCAGTAGTTACGTAACATTTTACTGTTTTTCACAGCCTTAATGGTCTAATTTAATAAAATCCTGAATTCCATTTGTAGAATTTACCTAGGTATCATTGTTATAACTAATCATCTCGATATCTCAACGCGTTTAAAATATAGACTACTGACGATTAATTAAAAAAATTTTTAATATTTTTAACAATTTTCAGTTACGAAATTCGAATATTCCTGTAATAATGTTTTAGATATATACGTAGAATTCACTTTAAAAAAAAAATCAGCTCGATATTTCAACAGTTTAGGAGACACGGATGGTTGGTTGAAAACACATTTTATTTTCCGAAAAATACTGCAAATACTATTTTAGATAGTTACATAAACATAATTTTGATGGAAACATCACTTCGCTATCGTAACTGTTTTAAAAGGAATCATGGTTTGACGAAAAACACATTTTACAGCTTTTCACCACCGTAACTTTCGAATTTTGTAAAATCAAAAAATTTGTGCTAATATGAATTTGTTTGAGCAATATTTTGAAGTTAACAAAAATATTATAGCTTTCCTCGTTAATGAGATTTCACAGATTATTTTTAACACATTTCACCTCTTATCACTCCCTTAATTTTAGGATATCAAAAAATTCCCTTCTTAGTGGATGCCTACGTATTAAGAGGAAGCTACCCTCAAAATTTCATGGTTCTACGTCCAGCGGTTTGGGTTGTGCGTTTATGAGTGTGTGAGGACACTTCATTTTATATATTACTAGCTGTCCCGTTGCGGCTTCGCCCGCGTGTTCTATAGGAAAGAGTAACAAACTTTTAATTACGTATTAATTGATGGGGTTACTATATTCTCTGTATATTTTCAATTAAAAAATTATATATCTGCTGAGCAATTCTCTAATCTTATACTCAAAATTGGCGATGGGTCATATCTCGAGGTACGTCAATTTCGCGGATTCATCTGGCAACAGCCTAGACTTGTCAGTCCTATACAACCACTGGCCATAATCGATTATCTATTGGCTTATAACCGTACAAGCAGGTAGCAAGCGATAGCACTTCGCATTATTTCCTAATTTACTACTGGCTTGCAGTAGTCAAACGCGTTTCGTAACAGCCGCCAGCGAGTCACAGACGTGACAATGAAGTATACATAATTGGCGTTCAACCTGACCTGGAATGTATCTGCGAAATTTACGTACCTCTAGTCAGATCCTGAATCTGATGGACAAATTATCATACCTGCAAACCTAGGAAGAGTAATAATGAAAATTGCTGATCTCTTAGAAAATGTATATCCTGATATATCCTACCTTAGTGAAAAGCCCATTGACTGGTTGGCGAACGTGCAATTCTGACACTAAAGTACAACAGGGTCGATGAAATTATTAACATATTGCTGAAAAAGAAAAACATCGATCAGCGCACCAAGCTAGAAGTACGTAATGAAACAGAAAACATCCCCTGATGATGATCGAAAGCAAATAAATATGAAGCTAACTGTTAAATAATACAACAAATACAAACAGCTTGATCCAGTTCACTTCGCTGAGCGTACTTTAATTACAGAACCTCTTTGTTTTTAATTCATCTTTATTTCTCCATTATTATCAGTAACTGTCTTTATAGAGCAGATAACATGTGGATTGCAACATTTGAGTTATTTATCCATGGTCAGTATTCACTTTTCGTAACATTCTACTACTTTAAACACCCGTAATTGTCGCCTTTCGAAAAATCTTGAGTTATGTTTTTAGACATTTACGTAGGCTTCATTTATCGCCAAACCATCTCTATATCTCAAATGGTTCAGTAGATATGGATGATTAATTGAAACCACATTACTTTTATTTACCGGATTTCTAGAACGAGTTTTTAAAAATCCTAAAAAAAAATTTACCATTTACATGAGTACATTTCTAATGCATAGATCACCTCGATATCTTAAGTGGTTTAAGAGAAAGAGTGGATTTATTGAAAACATATTTAACCGCTTTTCATCCCCTTAATTTACGGATTTCGAAAATTCGAAAAATTATCGAATATGCAATCGCGTAGGCAATGTTTTGAAGTAAAAGTATTAACAATATATCCTCCGGTTAGAGATTTATCGAGATTTTCTCGAAAACACGTTTTGCCCCTATTCACCCATTTAATTCCGATTTTCGATAAGTCTTTCCTTATTGTGTGCCTACGCCGTGAGGGAAAGCTACGTTGAAAATTTCACGTTTCTAGGTCTAGCGGTTTGGGCTATGCGTTGATGAATGAGTGAATGAATGAGTGGGGCACTTCAGTTTATGTATATAGATATATCGATTAATTGCGTAGTATCTGAATAACTCATGTTATATGCAGGGTAGTTCTCGTATTGATAAAGCTGATTAAATATGAAAGTGGTGATGCTCTAAGCCAACACGTTAATTTCTTTAAGATAGATTAAAATAAAGGCGAAATTAAACGCACTTATTTGCTTAAGACATATTTTTACTAAACTTGCCTGCAATAACTTCATTCGACTAAGTGATAGGGGTTACTACAATTTACAATAATGCACGTCTGTGACGTGAGTACTGTAGTCGGGTCAAACATTTACCTAGAAGTGTAATGGGGCAGACAGTGAACCGTATTGGAGCAAATAGCAAGCAGTGGTACCTGCCACCACAGTCAAACACACAAGCTCCGCTAATCACAGCGGTTAAGTCGCCTTCAGAGGGGGTCGAGGGGGTGACCTAGCGAAGTAATATCAGGGGACTATTAGCAGCACTAGTTAGTCACAGCTGAGTAGAGCAAGCTGATTGGCTCCTCTACACTCCCCAGGTGCCAGTGACCAACCACGAAACACGTCTACTCCAGTACTTGTCACAAATGGCTCGTTCCCAACCACCTACACGTCTAATTAAAGATCATATTACAAGATATCCTTATTTCGTTTACTTGAAAACACCACCTATCTATAGTTGTGGCAAAATATTATATGGTGACATTTAACACACTACACTGTTAGTCCTCTCTTGCTCTTCACAGATATCTTACTTATCTTTCTAGTACTTGTTCTGACCTGCGTATTATAAGTACAGGTAAAAATCCTGAGAAATCGAAAAATAATTCTACATTGACTTGACGTAACATACATAAAATAATACCTGGACGTTGAGCGCAAGATGGAACTTCCTCTGTGCAGAGTTGCCATTTTGTTCACATAAAAATGTCGTGAGATACCTGTACCGAATATGGCCCGCTTAAGGTTTACAAATCATGTGTTCCTAACTCGTTAGTTATATTGCTAATATAACACATGGATGATGTAAGACAGTAATTTATGGATGGTGTATGTTCATACTGGAGACTAGTGTGTATCGAACCCACATCGATCTCGACATTATCACACAATGGCGACTAGTGGGCCGTACTCGGCACAGGTACATTACAACATTTTGTAAGTTAAATTATTGTTTTCAATTTAGCCCAAGATTCGCGTTGCGTTCTTATTATGCGTTTGTTTCTGGACATCCTATCTTAAGCGATCTGCAAAATTAGCGTTATTTTCTGACAGTAGAATGGACTCTACTTTCTGGTGGGCGGTTAAATATTGCTTCTTATGGGTGCAACGCAAAATTTGCATTTGAGTTGCGTCTGGTTGTGCTGTGGTGGAATTTAATTAACAAAACAAAAACATGCGAGAAGTCACGTAGTCCGTAGCGGGTTCAAAGCCGTTGTAAATATGTGCCTATCCCAAGTACATTTGCTTTGTACTTAAATGTACGGCTGGAAACGTAGGAATCCATTCAGTTCCAACTGTGACAAGAGAAGTAAGTGACGGCCAGTTTTACTTGCTCTACACTAAGCAGCAAATTGCAGGAAGTGACATCTAATCAGAGCTATGCAGTTGGCTGACTGTTTTTGCGACGCGCATAAAGGACATTTTCCACCAATGATATAAAGGTAACTGTAAAATGACTACTATCCTGTAATTCGGGCATTCAAAAGTACGAAAGCCAGAAACCAGTAAAGCCGCAGAGTGTGTTCGGTTGATTGCATGCCAGTGCACACACAGTCACACACGTAATTATTTTAGGCAAAAATTATCTAAACCAGTCATGACCAACTGTCAGCCAGCTGGCCAGATCCGGCCCACGGCACCCATTTATAAAATATCCGCCGAGACGAGAACAAACGCAACCGCTGTAGAATTATTTAATTTAAAAACCTTGCAAAACACATTCGTCGCACCACTCGTTCAGCTTCGCATTCCTTTACATTTCATTACACGCTATGTAAGTGTCATGTTTCTAAATAAATATTATTTCCAATCCGAACACCGCTGCCGTATAAATGGACCACCGACATATTTCGCCACAAAGACATGCACCGCCATATTACCTAAGCCAACGATTGGACACTGTATTTATTTCGCATGTCGAGTGACAGAGTGCAGCACCATGACATACGTGGCATCAGAGAGTAGCAGGGACAGCGGTGGCCGAGGTGTTAGATCTCTCGCCTCCCACCAAGGCAATCCGGGTTCGGTTCCCGGCGGGGTCTGTCCCCGGATTTTCCAATGTGGGAATAGTGCCGCATGATGCCGCTAGTCAGTGGGTTTTCTCGGGGATCTCCCGTTTTTTTCGCCTATTCATTCCGACGCTGACCTAAATATCTTCCCTCACTCATAGAGTAGCACGGCGGCGCGCGGCAAGCAGCAAATGTAGGCCTACTTGTTACGTTTATGTTTCGTAAGTTATTTGGTGTTGTAGTTATTTTGTTATGTTTTCGAAGAGAAGAAAATGTATACAGTTAAAATAGGATTTTCAAAGAATAATAGGAATACAAATAATAGGTCATACTCAAAAGAAGCACAAAGCCTCAGTGTTTAGTTTGCCTTCAAGTGCTAGCTGTTTTATAAGTAGACTATACAATCTCAAACGGCACTTCGTCAAGTCATCAACAAAAATATGATAACTGTTCAGGCGAGTCAAGAACACATTTTACTAAACAACTGAAAAAAAATTATATCTCAGACAAATAACGTATTTACCAACGTGATCAAAAACTAAGAGTCTTGCACGTTGTTAGCTACCAGCTTGCGAAGCTAAAAACCACTTAATGATGGGGAATTCATCAATAACTGTGCAGTAAAAATGGCAGAATCATTTAATTAAGGTAGGGTAAAAGTAACACTCTCTAGCCAACATTATGTGCACTACATACCACACACTCTGACCTGTAATGCAGAAATGGTGCATTTCCGCACCACATGTGTTCACACACACACACACACACACACATATATATATATATATATATATATATATATATATAATATTTCCGTTTATATTAACATTGTTCCTCAAAAATATAGAAATGACATTTTTCAACCATCTGTATAAGCACAGTGTGATTGTCAGATAATACACATTAGCTTATTTTGTTTTAAAATAGCTTCATTGTAAATTAAGATTATTTAATTTTTGTATTGATGTACATTAGTATACAATACATTGCCTTAAAGTAACTATATACGTAAATCAGGTGAAACGGAATGAGTTTCAATGCTCCTTACGTTTTTTGGGTACCACTTTATGCCCCTCTACACTGTTTGGCACCCCTACCTACTTCAACAATTTTTTTTGACCGAAACCACGCAGTCGACCGTATTTAAGGTGTGATAACCGTGCGTGCTTGATGCCACGAACTTTTCTCAGGTACATCCCGTTTTTCATGTACCTTCATTCCAGCCGCTGCTCCATGTCATCCTCATGTCACCCCTCACAGCCTCTCAAGGCTTTAGCTGTTATGTGCCGTCCAAATCTCTCAACACAGCTGTCCCCATGCGAATATGTCAGCTATTCTTTTAACATGAAACGACGTTGTTGTATAATTTAAATAAACGTTTAACTCCCCTGCCAGCTGCCATTAATATGTGTGTATATAATATCATAGCGGTTCCCCGCTGCCTTGCATTATCCCGGATTCGAAGCCAAAATATCTTACCAATGTTCCAAGCAACTACGGCATTAGAGGTCATGGGGATTCTTAAATTTAACGCATAGGCCCTTCCTCAAAGAGGTATGCGTACCAATAGAACAACAAAAAGTAACGACTGTTAAGTTATTACACCGAGGTAATTCCTGCTTTCCATGATTTCTGAAATATTTTACATCTATCCAGCCCCTAAACTGTTGAATTTTGAAAAATCACGAAACTGTTTTTTACGTATTTACGAAAGTTTTATTCGTATTTAAAAACTATCGCGATATCTCAACAGGTTTAAGAGGAATAGAGGATTTATTTAAACTCCATTACATGTTTTTAAAAAAGACTTAGAGGTCAAATTAAAAAAAACTGAAACTACGTTTTAGGGATATATGTTAGCTTCATTTTCGCTATCTTAACGGATTCTAGAGTTATTGAGGATTTATTGAGAACGCATTTTAGGTTTTTCACCCTCATTTAAATTTCTGAATTGCGAAAAATTGAAAAATTATGTAATATGCATTTTGGTGAGTTGCACTCTTAAGAAAAAATCACCTTGGTATGTCAACGGCTTTAAGCGCTATTGAATAATTAATTAAAAGCTAAATCCACTCTTTTTACCACTTTAATTATTTAAAATTGAGAAATTATTTCTTAGTGAGTGCCTACAGCGTACAGTGAAGTTTTACATATTTAAAAACTATCGCGATATCTCTACAGGTTTAAGAGGAACAGAGGATTTATTTAAATTCCATTACATGTTTTTAAAAAAAGACTTAGACGTGAAATTTAAAAAAACTGAAACTACGTTTTAGGGGTATACGTAAGCTTCATTTTCGCTATCTTAACGGATTCTAGAGTTATTGAGGATTTATTGAGAACGCATTTTAGGTTTTTCACCTTCTTTTAAATTTCTGAATTGCGAAAAATTGAAACATTAGGTAATATGCATTTTGGTGAGTTGCACTCTTAAGAAAAAATCAACTCGGTATGTCAACGCCTTTAAGCGCTATTGAATAATTAATTAAAAGCTAAATCCACTCTTTTTACCACTTTAATTATTTAAATTTGAGAAATTATTTCTTAGTGAGTGCCTACAGCGTACATGGAAGTTTTACATATTTAAAAACTATTGCGATTTCTCTACAGGTTTAAGAGGAACAGAGGATTTATTTAAATTCCATTACATGTTTTTAAAAAAGACTTAGAGGTCAAATTTAAAAAAACTGAAACTACGTTTTAGGGGTATACGTAAGCTTCATTTTCGTTATCTTAACGGATTCTAGAGTTATTGAGGATTTATTGAGAACGCATTTTAGGTTTTTCACCCTCTTTTAAATTTCTGAATTGCGAAAAATTGAAACATTAGGTAATATGCATTTTGGTGAGTTGCACTCTTAAGAAAAAATCACCTCGGTATGTCAACGGCTTTAAGCGCTATTGAATAATTAATTAAAAGCTAAATTCATCCTTTTTACCACTTTAATTATTTAAATTTGAGAAATTATTTCTTAGTGAGTGCCTACAGCGTACATGGAAGCCACCCTGAAAATTTCATGTCTGTATGTGTAAAGGTGAGTGAGACAGTAAATTTTATTTAGGTTACCAGACTTTTATAAATACAAACGTGAGGGGCGTATAGAGAATAATGTAATTGTCAAATTATCCTAGAAACATAGGTACGGAAACTAATGGTTTCCCCGACACGAAGTATTACGACTGAGGATATGAACACTTTACACCAGAGTCCGTGAGGAGCCCTAGTGCTGATACTGTCCGCGTGCCAGCTCCGAGTCCCTGGCGGGTATGCGACTTTCACTCTGTGACGGTCCTATTTTATTGATACTTTTATATATATATAAATTAATGTAGTTTGGGTAAATTATGATGATTGATTGTAATGAAGGGGCCTTTATTGTCATATGTAACATATTGCCATCCATTTTAACTTCAATATTGATTGTGAGGGGTCTGTGGGACCCTATGATAGGCCAGTATAAAACACTATAAAATATGACTATTACTAATATTATCACAGAGGTATCGT
>PNEQ01101451.1:0-36774 GCA_003012365.1 Medauroidea extradentata | reverse complement strand
TTGTTCTGTTTGACTATTGTAATTTTTTTGTAATTGAAGTTGTGTGATGTGCTATAATATAAATATATCATTTGAAAGCTTACACAAAGGAGAAAACTATAGTATAATTACATACATGTTTTTTGAAAATTGTAATCTCAACAAATATTTAAATTTAAAAAAACCTTGTTGGTGTCCACTACTAGTTGTGGGACCCTAGCCACAATTTTTTTTTTGCAATTAACATACACATTAATATTCTTTACTTCCCCCTTCAATTGAAGTTATCTAGCTTTGAATCGAAATAACTTTGAAACTGTCAAAAGAAGACATATCTCGGTTAACAGGTAGGTAAGACTGATAACATGTCCAGACATGCTCTGAATTTCTTCACAGACAGAGCCTTTGTAAAAATATCTACAACATTTTCTTCAGATCTTACATATTCGATGGTAAGTTGTTTTTAGACACATCTTTGACAAAATTTACTCAGATGTTTGGATTTCTTAAAGTTTTCATAGTTAGTCTTCATATGAATCACACTTTGATTGTCACAATATAGTAGGCCTACTGGCTTCCTATCACTGACAGATACACCTTGTAACAGGTGCTTTACGGACTGCCATGAGATGAGGTTACCAGCATGTAGCACTGTGGAGCAGATTGTGCTCTTCTGGTCTTCTATTATATTTATTTTTTTTTTATTTTAAATAGACACCGGCTGATCCCGTAAGGGAGCAAAGAGCTCATGGGATGTGGGTGTTGTCATATAATAAATTAATGTACATTGCATAACTCAACACTTAATAAGTAAACAAACATATTAATAGATGTAAACAAATACAGGATTTACATTTTAATTGTTTAGCTTAATACATTACCAGGTTATGTACAAGTACATAATTTGCATAAATTGTTTAACTTTGTACATTGTAAGGTTCAACACAGAAGAAAGAAAGAAAAAAAAACTATTTATACAGTTATTAAAATACTTAATTTTAAAATGATGTTCCTGATGGCAAGGAATTCCTGCATTAGTTTAGACAGTGATGAGTTTCTAGAAATAACATTTCGTATAAAAAAGAATATGACAGACAACAAAGAGAGCTATTTCAATGTGGAATGAGTCCGAGCAGTATTTAAGAATTCCTCTACAGAATAAAACGCATTAGTAATAAGTTTAGAAGCAAAGCTCTTTCTTGAAACCTTACTCAAATTTTTAAGATCAAAAGGAAGTGAATGAAAAATCTTGATGGCAGTGTAATATGCACCTTTGTCTTTGTCCCCTGTCCAGTCGCATCAGTGTATGCTTCCAAATCCTCATGCTGATTCCTTCTAAAAACTAATCCATGGTGTTTGGTGAGGCTTAGAAAACTAATCCATGGTGTTTGGTGAGGCTTAGGTACCGAAGTACTCGCTTTGCTGCATTCCACAGTGACATCGTTGGTCTGCCAAGTAACCTACTTGGGTAAGAGGTGGCGAACATAATGTCTGGCCTGCTGACATGACTTAGATACATTAGACAGCCAATGAGCTGCCTGAAGGGTATCGTCACATGTTCCCCAGTAGGATATAGAACAGCATTGTGAGCCATTGGAGTCTGTGTTCCCTTGCAATTGTTAATGTAGAACTTTTTAGGATGTCCTCAATCAGTTTTGGCTGAGAGACCGTGATCATATTGCCCTCCTGTAGCAATATTCATACCCAAAAATAATGGTAACGGCTCCAAGTCTTTTGCATTAAATTTTTCTTTTAGGAAGCTGACAAGGTTCTCAACTTCTCGTGCAGTTCCAAACAGAAGAATGTCATCTCCAAATGAATTAGATTCATGTTGCTTTGACAATACAGAAGAGCGTCTTTTGCAGAGCACCCCAATCCTGAATGGGTGGCAAAATTGTGGAACTTTTTGTTCCAGCACTTTGGGGAACCTTTGAGCCAGTACAGCACACTGTTTAGTTTCAATACTTCAGTTTCATATTTTACCCCTTCTGGCTTCTTGATGTAGATGTCCTGGCTTACTAACCATTCAGAAATGCAGTAGGAATGTTGAGTTGTCTGGATTCGAGGTTCGTTTGTAAAGCAAAAAATATCATTGTTCAAACTGTTGTAATTTTTGCAGCTGAAGAGCAAACGTCATATCATAGTCACAATTCTCTTGAAAGCCACGAGCCACTAACCTTGCCTTTCTGAGTCAGTTTTGTGTAGTGTGGAAAATCCATTTAGTGTCAATGAGTTTTACTCCCTCTGGTGCCTCTGCAGGTTTCCATGTTTTAATTTTTTGTGATTTTCAAGTTCAGTTTTTATTGCATCTTCCCAGTCTGTCACCACCTGCTTCAACAGTTTCTGAATATGTTCCTGGGTCTTCAGAAAGTAGACAGTAGGCACTGTACAGCTCGTAGTTTTCAAATCTTCCTGGTAAGGATGTGCTCCTCCTTGGGCTGTCTCATATATTACTCATCTCATCTGGTGGAGCTTTGCTTCTTTTCGGATGTGCTTGTACACTGCTAAACTCGGTCAGTTCATTGACAAAACCTCTAAAGATGTAGCTGTGAACTAAGTCTGCGGTTTCGTCTTTTTATTTTTCGTGATTTCTTCCCAATTTTCTTTGGATTTCGTTCAACAGGGTCATCGTTCAAGAAAAAAAAACATTTGTCTCATCAAAGGTGACATCATGTGACACTTCTACACAATTGTTTACTGGATCCCACAGCCTGAACCCATTTCGGCTATAACCTACCATTCTCATGAGCTTTGCTCTTACCTCCAGTTTTTCTTTTTGTGGTAACTGTACAGCCCAAGCCTTTGATCCAAAAACTTTCAACTTCAATAAGTTGAGCTTACCATAGTAGACACGAGCTGGGATGTTTCCACATAGTGCTGTTGTAGGAGACTGGTTTAGGTATCTGATAAGCAGCTGTTCAAGTCACTTCACCCCATAGATGTTTTGGCAATTGTGTGCCAATAAACATACTTCTTACTTTATTCAATAGAGTCTTGTTCATCCTTTTGCACACCCCGTTGTTTTGTGGAGAGTACGGAGCTGTGTAGCCTACTCCAATTTGATCCCTTTGCTAGAGCAGAAAGATTTTGAGTCTGTGGAGGTGAACTCCCCTCCATTGTCGCAATGCAGTCGACAGACAGAGTTCACTTCTAGCTGAGAATCTAACAGATTCATTTGGTCCTTCAGGTTTTTTATTGCCTACACTTATTTGTAAGCAGATATACAATGACAAAATGTGACTGGTCATTTATAATTGTTTGGAAATATCTTTCACCATTTATGGTAGGGGAGTTTATTGGTCCACACCATCTGTATAAAGGAGTTCTCCATTTCTTTGAGACCTTGGTTTTTCTACAGTGGAAAATGGGTTTCTCTCTTCTTTCCCTTGGCGACATGAGTCACATACTTTAGTTGAGCTCCTGGTAAACCAATGTGCATGTTGCGAGTGCGTTACTTCTCCCTCCCCTCCTACGGAGCCAACAAGCAGGCTGCCTCTAGTGCAATGTTGCCACGTTATCGCTACGAGCTCTCACCCACCTTCCTAATCTCGTGGCCTGGTGGTAAGGCCGAGCTCTTAGAACTGGCCGCCACGTGGGTGACCCAACACTGGTTGCCACTTCTCGGTTTCTCATACGGCACATGTCATTTCAAGGTGTCGTGTATCTAAGCATTTTCAAACATTATTAATATTCCATTGCACCCAGAAGCCACATTTATAACACAAACATGACTACACTTTGTAGTCAGATAGTCTGTATTTTTTTCGTCGTAGTAAAATCGTGCAATTGTATCCCCAAATCAAATAGTTGCATGTTACAATTTTTTGTATTGTGCAGGTACAGCATAAAATGCTTTAAAAACTGCAACTAATATTTTCATTAATATTTATTTCAGTTCGTGAGCACTCTATTGTGAGGCCATAAATTTGGAATGTTTCCAATTTACCAAATTGTATGATAAACATTAGTCAAATTAGGTAGGCACATCCTTCTCCGCTGCTTTCTTCTAGCTGTGCTTCCGTGTATCCCTTTTCTGAACTTACTTCTATGTATGCTTATGTACTTTTTTGCACCAATTTGCAAACAGTAGGCCTACAAGTGTAAATCATGTGACTGATTTCTGAACATATACTATAAACATTCCTAATGGACAATTCACTCATACGGACTTGTCGTGCGACGTTTAGTTTTATGAATTGTACACACAAATTTTTGTTTGTCTTCATAAGTAAGGCAATATTACAACTATTTTTTTAAATTATTTTTTTTTTAACAGCTAACAGGATAACACTTGTAAAAGCGAACATATAAAACGTAAAGATATCTTTAAATTAACTTGAGTATACTAAATTTTTCTTTTATTTTGGGGCTGCTCCATACTCACCTCGTATCACCCCTTATCAGCGCTAAAGATGTAGCTGTTAGGCGGTGACAAAAAGCTTTTCACTTCGGCAGTGCAGCATGCAGAAAAAAGATAAAAGTAGGAATCTGAGTCCGAAATTGTTTGGTCCTCAATTTTTTATTCATATGACTACTATCACACGAAAAGTTACAAAAACTTGCGAGAATAAATATAGAGGTTATTGAAATTCGTTTAAATTTCAATTCTGTCATTTCTTTATCAAAAATCAATGCAGAATCGCTCCAAAAAGTGTACTTTACAATGTGAAATGCAGTTAAACATAAATCATATATTTAAAGATAATCTGTAGAATGCAGGACATCTTAAAACCAGTTACACTATATGTACTGACGCTACTTAAAATATTAGCAATAAATCAATTACAATAACAAATGCAAATAAGTGATATCCAATTTTAACACTCAGCAATACCATGGGTTAACTCAAACTTTTACATCATAAAATATACATTTTAATTGTTATGAACACTCACCTGCCTATTTTTTTTTTACATGGATACCAAAGTATTAATATTAAAAGTATTTGGTAATAGATGATCGAACTTCTGTGTGTACAAAATCACAAACACATTTTCTATTTATTAATTACTATGTTGACTTCAAGGCAACATTTATGTTACAATGCAGCAACAACCAAGTCACTGTAACAAATCTGCAGACTATGACTTATTGACTGACTGACACATCAAACTGCAGCCCAAACTGCTGAACATAGAAACAAAGAATTTTTTTTCCATACCTTTAAGTCGTAGGCGAGCACTAAAAAGTGATTTTTCCATATTCGGCCCCTGAGGGAGTAAAAAGGGGCAAAAAGTTTTTATAAGATTCGTCTACATAGTTTAAACCCGACTGCCTATCGTTTTGACTTTTACATCAATGGGTTGATCATAAAAATGCATATTAACTGAAGGATTTTTTAAATTCAAAATTTAAGGGGGAGGAAAGACCTGAAAGTATTTCATAGTAATTATCGATAAGCATAGAATCTTTTCGGATACAGAGTTTCTATTTTGCTTCTAAACGATTAAGTTATTTAAATACTCCAAAAAATAGTTTTAGGGCCTTTTCGAAACTCGACTCCTAAAGCGTAAAAAAAAAGGGGAGAATGTGTTTTTTTATGAGTCATCTGTACAGCTCGAACCCAACGGGCTAGTTTCGAGATTTTTACTTCAATTTGATACACATAACAAATATATAAGATAGGATTTGAAGACGTTTCGACATTCGTGAATTAAGGGGGTGGAAAGACGTTGAATGTTGAAATATCGAAGAGCTGTTTGCTAAAGTAAGATGTTTATGTGAAGACTCAAAATGCTGTTTCAGGATATTTTCCAAATTCGACTTGACTTTAAAGAAGTTAAAAAGGGAAAGAATATGTTTTCAATTCGTGATTTATTCATACCAGTCTCGCTGAGCTTTTAGATATCGACACAATTTTTGCATAACATTAATGTGTACTTAAACTCCTGAAATGTGGTTTATTGATTTTTCAAAATTTGACTACTGAAAGGGTGAAAAGTAATGAAATGGTGTGAAAGGTGTTTTCAATTAATCGTCTGTATATCTTGAACCCAACGGGCAATCGTCAAGGTTTCTACTTAAATGTTGCGCACATAAAACAACCTTGACTGACAGTAAAAACTTTTTAGTTTTTATTTGTTTATTTTATTTATTTTTTTTGCGAAATTTGAACCCTAATGAGATGAGAATGCATGAAATGTGTTTTTACTGAATCCATTATTGCAATTGAACCTGTAGAGGAGTTGCTTTTCACAGTATGATGATGAATACATAAATATCCGTAAACAGATTTAAGAACTTTTCTAACTTAGAGCTCTCAGGGATGTGAGGGGACAAATATGTTTTTAAATGAATCGTCGATTAAACATTGACTTAAGAATTTTACTGTTTATTCACCGATTATCACAGCCTTTAACAAGGTAAGAATAATACTTGATTTGCTGATGTAAAATTATCTGTTTTGTATCACACGAGACATGTTAGCTTCACATGAAGGTTTGTTAATGAGTGCATAACTATTTTAATGGAGGCTGCATCTAAACCCCACAGCACTGAAAATTAAAATGAAAAGAAAAAATCTAAAAATGCTTTGGAACCGAGTGCGTTAATTTTTTCTAACGAACAATAAAGTTAAATGTCAGAATTTTGCGATAAAGCTTCAATTATGGCCGGCACATGTTATAGAAAATATCCACTGCTATGTTTTCAGTGCAGTGTATACATTACATAACAAATATTGGGTTAAAATTGTGTATACGTAAATGCATCTCAGAATAGATTTTCGCTTTTTGTGTTTAACCCTAAAAAAATAAGAATTGATCGATATAATCGTTAAACATATTTTCCCTAAACTTATAAACGAGCACTATTGGTAAATTTTTAAGAGACATAATGAATATGCATTGCAAAGTTTTTATATAAAAAAAAAACATGCAATGGATGTTTTAAATGCTTTATTTTTTCAGGTGGGGCCATCTTCCAAAATCGTTGACATTACTGCATTATATTATACTTTTTAACTTGCTAAGGAAGTATTATTGCAGAATAAGTTTGGTACAATTCAATCAACTATATTAGTAGGTGTGGCCCTAAATCCAAACTAATTAAACGTACACCACTACCAAAATAAGGAACATAAAATGTTAATGTTATTTTATGTTCGTTGTCATGACAGGAACCAGTTGAGCTGTTCCAGAACCATAGCATAAAATATTTAACAACTATAATATTGTAACTTACTATCTTTTTAAATTATGGTCATGCGACAAAGTAAGCTTAGCCTATATCGTAAAATCAGACAAATAATTGTTTAAAACAACCAAATGGCATACTTAGATACATGTAACCAAATGTATGTTTTGTGAAAACCAAATTATTTGTTTGAAATTTTTTTTTTCTGTACGTGGTTAATAACATTATACAGATATTGTCAAACAAACATGCTTCGTGTGTTTGAACAATCACTAAAATATATGCAATTTAAGAATTAATTTGTTCTGACCATGATATAATGAAAATTATGTTTTTGTAAAGTAACTGCTACTCAAATAATATTAATATGTAATTACATTGAAAAAAAAATTGCATGCACAATGATTTAAACCTGCGTCTTCTTTAAAACGTGCAGTGAATAAAGGAATGAGATACGAAACATATCTTACTACTGTAAGGGCGCTATGATTTGTATAAAAACTGTGTGTGCTTGTGTAAAAGTATTTTCATGGCATTCTCATCCTGTCATTGGCAAAAGACCAGAGGGGAACGTGGAGATTGCTTCATCACTGTATTTGTCAGGAATTTTATTCATATCTTTTAAATCTTTTTGTGATTGTATGGGTATTGCCATGTTTTCTAGAACGACAGATGATAAAACTGTGAACTATATAATTAGCCCCGTTTTAAATTCAGTGTGGAAAAACGAGAAGGATACCAACATACAAGAACTAAAAAATAATGTAAATGTTTGGCTATCAGGCGATGGATAGTATGACTCCCCAGGGTTTTGGGCAAAGTATGTACTATACTCTCTGTTGAATTTGCATAGTGGAGTTATCGTTGATTTTCATCTTTTGCAAAAAGGTACGATGAAGGGGGATCTAGAAAAAAATGTGTGTGAAAAATTATTGTCAAAAATAATTGAGAAGGAAAAATGCAACATAAAACTGTTTTTGAGTGACAGACATGTTGGAGTTCGTTATTACATGAGAACACATTATCCTACCATTGAGCATGAATTTGATGTATGGCACATGTCAAAAACATTAATGAAAAAATTTAAAAAATGTGAACAACAATACCTCGAAATTCATGTTTGGTAAGCAAGTATAAACAATCATCTCTGGTGGGCGGCCAAGTCATGTGGCAGAGACAGCGAACTGCTAATTGAAAAATTTGTCTCTCTTCTACACCATATAAAAAATCAGCACGAATGGTACGAAGGAGACGTAAAAAAATGTTGTGAACATGAACGTATCCGTGAGGAAGGAAACTCAATGAAACTTTGGCTCAGCAGTTCATCTGGAGGTTATTATGCTCTAAAGAAAATTGTATTAGATAAATTATTCTTGAAGGACCTAAAGCACGTAAAACATTACGTACACACTGGTAATTTGGAAAGTTACCATAACGTTTGTTTGAAATATGCGCCAAAAAGAGTTCACTTCTCATTTTGCGGTTTATATAGGCGGTTAATTCTTGCTATATTGGACTACAACTGGAATGTAAGTAAGCAGAAAGTCGGATGTAGAAGTCAGTATTCAAAGGCATCTGGTGACTGAGTTCTAAAAATAAGTGTATGGCATGTTTTAATGAAATCGCTAATTTACTAATTTAACTTACACTTGATTTATTTGTATAAAATAATCAATCTATGTAACATTGTACAGAATATAATAGGCCTAGATAAAAGGTAGCCCTAATTAAGGTTATGTATCACTGTCATGTTTAAAACCTGTGTATATTTCATTAGGTACCGGAAATGTTAATCTGATTCTGTTTACAACACACGAAGGAATCACCACTCTGTAGTGATGTCCTATAGCTGTCCATGAGTTTATCCGGGAGGTGAATTGTTTGTATGCACTATACCTTCACATTCTATTTGTAGGATTTTCTGCTGTCAGTTGTCACTTTTTATCCGACTTTTTGTTTTTATATTTAAATTATGGCGAGTCATGGTTAAAACTTCCCTATCTAGCATCAGATTATTAAAAGAAGTGTTCTCTGTTACACAGTGATACACTGTGGTTTTAACATTTCTCACATTTTCTAATTCACAACAACACACACTCTCTTCATCTATGTTCATTGCAACACATTACCACACGAACACCAGTATCTACTTCTTTGACGTTGCTTTCATCTTGACACTCCAGGTTAGGCCAGTCTTCTCTCTGCAGCTCAAACTGAAATGGTCGTAGAGTCTTTTCATTCATATTAAGTTAAAAGACGCACACTAAAAACTTGACACAACATGTAACACTGATATGGTTTAGCGTACCATAACAAAAGAGCAGGAAGGTGAATGCGCCGTGACTGCTTGCCACTGTTTTATTGTCAGCGCACTCGGGTAGCCAGCAATGAGCGAGATGTCACACCCCTCTTCATATACAGTATATCTTCCTCACGGCACAGCTCTGGTTTGCCGCAACGTATTCGCGCCGAGTTTGTTGGATTCATTTTGTAATTTTTTCCTCTTTTGTTTGCAACAAAAACCTGTATATTAAAATTTATGTTGTCTTTTAAAATTCCTCCAGGCCAGGCTCACATGCTGTGCGGAGCTTAAAGAAACACAACCATAAATGCCTACACAGACTCGGTTTACAAAATAGCGTGTCTCCATAGTGTAGTTGGTTAGGTGCCTTTATACGGTGTCGGAGATTCTGGGTTCGAATCCTGGCTCTGGCATGACTGTTGTGCTGTCCCTTCACCTCACTTCACCTTTGTTGTCCCTTAAGACCTCGTTGTTAAGGGGGGAATTCACCGAAAAAATATGGTTTTAATAATTTTTGTATTTTTTTGAGATATGGATTGTTTTGTAGACATACATTGTGATTTTTGACACCAATGGCAATTTTTTTACCTTACATAGTTTTTGTATACAGTCATGTCAAAGTCCAAATTCGCATAAAATGGTTTAATGTTATAAAGAAAAACCAGCTGACGTAGTGAAATGAAATAATTCCCATGAAAGGACAATGTTGCAGACTACACCAATACATGTATAAAAACTGCATTGAATTTTTTTGTATTTAAAAAAATAATAAATTTAAAAAAAAATTAATAATTTTTGAAATTTTTTTGAAATACAAAAAAAAAATTAATAATTTATGCAGTTTTTATACATACTTACCTTGGTGTAGTACAGGGCACTCTTCTTCCTCTATAGCATTAAACTGTTTAATGCAAATTGTACTTTGACATGCACTCATACTAAACTATGAAACCTTAAATATTTTCATGGTTGCTAAGAACAGTCACGTTGAATGTCTATAAATCAAACCATATCTCATATAAATATAACAATTACTTATACAATAGACATTTTCGGTTAGCCTCCCCTTAAAGGGCAATGAAACTCTCTCACCTCACCTGTATATAAAATGGTGTTACGGGGGAACAGTACTCACCGTTTTGGAATAATGTAACATCTGCATTTAATTTGACGTACACATTTTCTGCAATGTTTTAAGCTTCGACAAGGCATTGTATACAGTTTTCATTGCTTGACTACTATTTCTTATACTGTTTCTGTTACTATCTGTAGAAAAGAAATGACTTATTTCCTTCAGAAGGGTGCTAGTCAAAAACTAAGAAAGGTAGTGAAAGTGTGACAATTTGGTAATACTTAATAAGGTAATATCTGTGCCATGTCAGACAGAAAATTTTTTAATGACTCTTGTATGAAACACAGAGTGAAAATTGAAGAATTCGAAGATGGCAGGTACTGATACCCTCTATGTATTGTTTCCATGTAACTTTGTGTGTATTTTGGGAGCATGACAGGGGATAAAATTGACGTTTTCTGTGTATGTTGGTTTTTAGCTGTTAGATATTTTACACAAAATCGTTATTAGACTGGAGGTGTGCGTCACATTTTAAATCTTTACAGTCCAGCCTTAAAAATACAAGTTCCAGTGCCTAGTAATGTTGTGGTGAGCCGTTGATTGGGATACAGCACATTTGAGCACAAAGGCAAAGAGACAAGTAGTGAGTGGACAAAAGTCACCCATAATGCAAGCTTGTTCACAGGTCCCAGTCACATAAATTAACAGCAGGTGGGCGGAACCCTTGACTGTAATGTCAACAGGAAAATGTAAATTGTCTACAAAAGTTATTTGCTACAAGAGAAAGTGTTGGGGCTTAAAAACAAATAATTGCTTGATGTTTTTATGCTGGAGAGAGAGAGAGCGAGAGAGCACGAGAGAGCACGAGAGAGCGAGAGAGAGAGAGACACTACATATAAGTTGTCTAGAAAGTTGTTTCCTATTATCAACTTCTGTTCGTTTTGTAATGATTCAGGCGACATGCATGCTTGTGCGCCATGTATAGATGTGGTCTCACGCACGGTGACTTTAATATATGTATATGCTGTTGCTTTCTAATTTCTCCGAATTGTCTAAACCTTTAATAATTACAGTAAGCCCTTGATTTACGTCGGGGGTTAAATCTTGAAAACTGCGGTGCAATGTACAAATTGAAACTATTTAAATTGAATCGAACCAACTTCTTATACTAAAATCTTTTTGGATCATAAGAGTGTGAAGTCTGGTGTGCAAGAATGAATTAACGAAAATTTTAACTGAAAAATTGGTACTCCAACATTAGCGACATTAATCAAAAACTACGTAAAACTGTAAGATGTAAATGGACGACTTACTGTGCATGTAATCTTGAACACACTTATTTAGTTCTACATTTGACATGAAAACTGAATTTTAATGTCTTGTAATAAAAGCCCTGCCTGAAAATAAATCACTTTGGATTATAACTAAATAATTAACCAGGTAATATTATTTTTCTGTGGAGCTGTGTGTGGGTGTGCAGGTGCATGCTTGTGCATATGCCATGAAATGTGTTGCTTTGTTTCAGTACCTAACAGTTTGAATCATCGTAACAACTGTTGTTTGCATATGTTTGTTAAATTGGGGTGGGAAGAATAAATGCTAATTGTGCTAAGTGATGGACTCTGTGCATGCTGCTGTACAGTTGCCCCCGAACAAAGTTGAACCAGTGCTTGAGTAGTAGAAAGTTTGGAGTTCAGTAGTTGATGTGCAGTTTCTTCAGAAATTAATTTGTATCGCCTGAAATTTGAAATAAATAACATTGTTTCACCAGAAATGCCACTGTTCCACAAAAATGCTAGCCTAATTACTGTAGGCCTACTTCAGGGTTAATATGTAAAAATTTTCTACAAAATCATGTTATGATGTATAGGTTAGCTCAAATATAACTGGGAGAAGTCTGGAAATTTTTGTATTTCTGAAAATTTCAGTGACATTTTTGCCAATGCAGAATGTGAAGTTACTGTTTTTTATATTTTTTTCTGTACTTATAGTTCTGATTATTATATTTTTGTGAAAATTCAGCATGGTTCATGTAGTTTGAACAATTGTAAATATTATTTCTCATGGTTGTTTTGTTTATTATTGCAGTAATAACAAAACTTTTGATATTTAAGGAAATATTAGAAATATTATAGTTCAATTCTGCAAATATGATAGTAATTGAGAGAATGAATCAGCTGCTTGATTTGGTTCTTTATGGATTACATAGTCATTTAATAATTATTTGTCTGTATTCCTGAATACTCTAATTAGTAATTATAATATTAATATAATTTTTTTAGAGTCCTATTTTGTAATTTTATTTTTTGTGAACAGTATATTTTATACAATGTAACCATTGATAGAAGAGGCTTGGACTTAAGTTGTTATTAACTTATAGCATCGCCTACAATAAGGTTTGACGTTGACAAATTGGTACTGCATATGAACTGGCACAAACATCAATTTTTTTAGTTTGTAATGAAAAATTATTTCTTCTGTCTTATCGTGTGTAGACTGTCAAAATAAAACTCTACCCTTCCAGAAAAAAAATCCTAGATATGCTTCTGGTTGTAAGTAACCATACAAAGCAGTAGTGTATTGGTGCCACCACCCATAAAATATTTAGTTATTGTGTAATTAGTTTTAACTTTTTGTAACAGTTTTATATAGATTGGCCAGGGAGAAATAACATGACACGGGGAAAAAGTCTACAAAAGATTGCATTAGGGCCTATTATAGAATTTACTGTAGCTTGCAATTAAATGCTATTTTTTTTTATCATTCTTCCAAATCCAGTAGACTAGTTTCCTTCGGATACATGTCTTTCAGAGAAGAGGATTGTGAATGAATTTAACTTGCATAGTAATTAAGGCCTATAGGTTTCTTTAAAACGACATGTTTTTGAAAAATCACTTTTTACTGAGTAACTACGTATCACGTAGCCTGTTTAAACTGACATGGAATATGAAGTAACACATTAAATTAACACCATTTATGAGATACAAATTTTTTTCTGAAATCAGTTATACTGATTCAGTATATTGATTTGGGGGTAGCCCTAGAAAGTATTTAAATATAAAATTCCTCGTGAGCAAACATTTTATTAGTCATGAGTTTCTTGTAAATATTTTATGACCAAGTTTGCTCAAAATTGGCAAATTGTGTAATCTAGGATTACCAATTTAATTACTGCAATTTGCTGACTTCCAATAACATGTAGCTGGCAGTTTTTGTTGTTGTAAGTTTATGTATCACACCTTTAGCTGAGAGTAAATTGCTGAATATAGCCTACATTTGCTTGTGTTCTATCATCTTGGAATCAACGTTATTTTTAGAAGAAATCTACGGAATGTGTTTTTGTTAGTTTGTTTCAGACTTATGTCGGTTAATAATTAAAATAAAAAAAAAAATATTTCAGCATAAAAAATGTATCTACTTCCAGAGAGGAATAAGAAAATTTAAAGATTGAGCGAAAGGTAGCCTACATTTTGCGGTAGTAATGTAACTTTGAACTTTGGAATCAGTGTGCTAAGACCTACTTTGATTGCTTATTGTTTGCTTCATCACCTCTACATGCAAGGTACTCTGCTGGCATCTGTTTTTTTCATCTATAACTGACCTTTAATATTAGACTGTGTGCCATTAATTTTTTTTTCTTGGTCCCCAGCCTTTTTGTCTATAAGTCAAATACATCCCCCCCCCTTCCCGGTTCTGAACATGATCACAGGTGTGTTGTTTTACATAAAAGTTAACTTGTCATTCAGTATTGTTTCCTGTTTTGAATACTGTTTTTTCTGAATTCCTTAAAACAGATTTGTTGGTTTATTTTACCTATTTTTACAGTGAATGCTTCTGGAAAGAGCTTGTAAATAATCAAAGTCCCATATTTGCTCGTGACAATATTTGCCCGGAAGTTTCGAAAACTTTGGAAAATAAAATTTGGTGATTGGATGGGGATCTTAGGCCTCACTCTTTAGTTTAGTAGTGGTTTTAAAAATATTTTTTTAAAAGGAATATTAATGCATACATCAAAAATTCATTCTGGTAGTTTTAACACTTATGTAATTGTTTGCACCTGAATTTTTCTGATGCAATACACCAAACAGATTTTTAGATTTTTGCACATGAAATAGCACATATTTTATTGTCAAAATATACCAAAACGAAGCAAAATATTTTTTTTTGCTAGCAAGCGTTGCATTATTTAAAAAAAAAAAAAAAAACCACTGTGACAAAATTGTGTATCGTATGTCTGTATACAGTTTCAAATTTTTTCAACACATTTAGTTAAAAAATATTCACGTTATTTGCAATTGTTTGAAATAAATTAAAGATCATGGCCTTAACTCAGGTTCTCTTGAACATGAGTCTGTAGTGTGACATCCTAATTCCAGCAGTGTGGAGTAAAAACATTTAGCCTAAATTACAAGCAATGCCCACACATAACTTTCTAATTTAACTTCCTTCTGACACAGAAAACAACAATTCCAAGTTACTGTCATGTGTCCCAAGTTACCTCATTTTACTGTACTGTGATGATTTTCCCTAATAGTTAAGTTTACAGTGGAATTTTGTATTATGGATTACAGTAAAGGGAGCTTCTGCTGTAATCATATTTCACACATTCTTTTTACCATTATCGTGCCACTAATATATATTTTTTGCCTTAACCATATTTTGTAATTGTGCTGGGAGTGTCCAACTTCCTTCAGCCTTCACAAAATCAGAGTAGATTTCCTAACCAAGATGTGTTTGCATTGGTGTAACACTTACTTTGTTTGCCTGTGAAGAAAATGTAAACAGAGCCAGTCTTCTTAAAAACTTCGTCACGCTGGAAATATATTCGGATGGTACTGCTCGTGCAGGATCAATGCTTTTTTAATTTTAATAAGCAGCACTAGCACTACCTTCCTATCTACTTTTTGCATGGGACTTCAGTGAGATCAATTCTTATCAGTATATAATTACAAGTGCCAGCATCTGCTAGCTATTGATTTTTCCCATCACAAATGAGACTAGGTTGGATGCTTCCTTTTGAAGGCTGGTTACCGCTGCTTTATTGGTTGTCATGCCGACATGTGCTTACAAATGACCTCACTTACAAAAGTGCAAGACACTGTAGCATAGTGCAAACTGTACCAACATGGCAGCTATAAATCGTCCACAGCGAGTCTACCAATAGATGGCAGTATGTCTAAATGTTTTAAAACTCATTCTTGTTTTGTTGTCAGATAAGTCTTTATTTTAAATGTGTAGATATTTGTTACCTTTACTATTTACCCTGTGTATTACCACTTCTAGTGCCTGTATCACTTTGCTATGTTGTATATAATATGTCATGATTTAGTGTAACCATAAATGATACTTGTAAACAGTGACTGATATAATGTTCCAAGGTAGCATTGTCAGAGATCCCAACCCCGCCATCCTTGGCGGGGTATAAACCTCTCTTAGTGAATTTTCCTTAGTTTCATTTTAGTTTCTCCATTCCTAGCTTCTCCAGGGTCTTGCTCCCTTCTGGGCAGCGGCTCAACCTGTTACCTCCACGGGTCTTGCTCCCTCTAGGGTAGCGGCTCGGATACCCCTCCTGTGAGTCTTGCTCCCTGCTGGGCAGTGGCTCATTACATCCTCCCCGACTGGGTCTTGCTCTCGCCAGGGCAGCGGCTCGTCACACCATCGCCAATTGGGTCTTGCTCCCGCCAGGGCAGCTGCTCAACCCCTCACACCCCTCTTATCATCCTATTCCCGACGACGGACACGTCATGGTCTACTTGCGTTGGTGTGGTCCTAGTGTTCTAGTGGCATTTGTTTTGTTTGTCGTAGTGATTAGGTTTTGGCTAGCATTTGGTATTAGTATTACAAGAGCAGCAGTAGATCTCAGAAGATGGTTTGCAGAGGACACAACTTATTTATGGAACTTTGTCTTGTGAGCATTTTTAAAACTGAGTGTGATAACACCAGAAAATTTGTAAAATATCAATTTTATATACTAGCAATGAATCCAGTATACTTCGTTCCTTTAATTTTAATTTAACAGTGGTCCCTTCCTATGTCATGAATATGAAGTTGAAAACTGCACCTACTCAATAGGGAAATAAACACCCAAAACATTAATTATAGATACACTCTTGAACAGTGGTACAAACACAACAATGTGAAACCATGCAAACATAAGTAGTTTTAACTAGACTGTGTTAAGGTAGCCAGCCACCCATCCACCCAGGCTGCCTAACGGTGTGTAGAGATTTGGCCATTAAAAGCTTGTACTCCTCAACATGTATGATTGATATGTGCCTTACTACAGCATTCTAAGAGTGTTCCACATGTGTATACCCATTTCTGGTCTTCCAGTCATCTTTTCAACATATTTTCTTGTGCCAAAAAATTGCAAACGTGAGTGTTTTGGCTGTCTTTTTTAGGTATGAAGAGCTGGGTGTAGAATCTTCAACAAGTATTACATCTTCATCTTAATATTATACAATAAATGATGGTGTTACCAGTTGAATGTAGGCTATCATAGAAGCGATCTATCAGACAGAAGACTGCACACCAGTTCAGTGACTTGCACGTAGACACTATGCAATGCACCATGTACATTTTGTGTTTGTTGTGGTTAGTGTTCAACACTTCTCAAAAGCACAAAATATATCTACCCAGGCTGCCACTTAAAATTTTTTTTCAGGCCTGCTGTTAATTTTAATTCATGTCAACAGTTTGGGTGTTCAATTACTAGCTCTAGGAAAGTGTGTCCAGAACTTACAATGAAACAAAATGGGTTCCTTCACAAGAGAAGTATTCAGAACATTTTCATGAAAACTGTAGGTGATTGACACCATAACAAGGCTATTTTTGAATTCTAACAAATTTGCAGAACATATTTTTCATCAATAAAAGTAGGACAAATTGTTACTATACTCTTGTCTATTCAAAGATTGTGGCTTGTGTTACTCCGCCTGTTTGCGTGCTTAAACGGCATTGGCTGTGCAACAAACAATCACACCACCTCCGCGTGTTTCGCGAGCTATCGACTGGTGACAAGTGGAGAAACGGAATCGCGCCTCGCTGTGGAGGAAATGGAATTACGGCGGACGTTGGCGTTGTCGTGTAAGTTGCAGTTAATCCATTTCATACGCACAGAGTGATATATTACAGAGGATTAAAAAAACGCAACTGGACGATTAAATCACCTATCCTGAACTAGAACACAGCAATTTAGCGCAGGACCTATTTCCTGCTGCAACGACACTGTTAACTAACCAGCCAACCAGTGATCGTAAGCTCACCTGTGACAGTATTTATTTCTGCTGCAATCTTGGACTGGATACAGAATAGTATAGCAAGTCCTCTCTTAATGTTCTGGTTATGTTAGGACAATGGAGTTTAAAGGAAAACAACTAAACTTGGCACTTTTTTTAACTACTTGTACGAATGTATTATCCAACCGCATCCATTAATTTTTTTCTTCATAGTGTACGTGCCACATTGAGTATGTGTGGTCTGTTAGAAAAAATTTGTTGTCTACCAACTTAAGATAATATTGTAGGTACAGTGTTGCTCACCATTTTGTATCATTTTCATTTATATTAAAAGTGAATTGAGTTGTTTCTTATTTGCCTCTAATTAAGTCTAAATCCCTTCATTTTGTGTAATAAAACTCAAAAATTTTTTCCCTACATCTCAAAAATATTTTTTATTTCAGACCTCTGTACACATCCTGCAAAATATTGCAATTGCACATTTTAAAATCTTCTTTCACAAAAACATAACTTTATCTTGTGTCATATTTCTGATAATCTAGAAGTGTTTCATAATTTGTCTCTGTAATAGTCAAGTTAAATAGTACTACAAGATTTTCAGTGTAGTTGTTGTAGGTAGCCTATGCCTTGGTTTAAGTACATAATATCATTGCATACATGCAACTGCCATATCCATTTCACAAGCAGTGTGTGAATAATAAACAGAGATATCAAGATATGACACTCAAAGGAGTAAACAGAATATGGGAGAAAGGAGACTTGGCCTAAATCAGTTACTTCGTGGCCTGTAGACTACTAGCATTATCACTTCACCTTTCTATTACTTGGCTTCAAGCTTAGTGTTTTTAACGTGTTTACGAAAAGTAATATGCTCATGCAAACTGGATCCTGAATCGCTAGAGGTTAAAGTTGTGATGAAACACATGTTAGCAATTAGTTCAGTTCAGTTTTTGGATGTAAATAAACTTTACTTTCATCACTTTTTAAATGACTGAAATTGATATTTCATATTACCCAGATTAACCTCAAGACATTTTGAAATCTCTTTTTTTGTGTGGATTCCTGTAGTTAAGTTTCGTGTCGCAGTCTCAAATGACTTCGCTGTTGATGAGATATAAAACTCGCCTACCTTACTTTTTGGCATACATGACACGCTAACAGATAAGTACTTAACAATAAAAATGATCAAACTTTTTACTACCGAGATATAAGTTTGTGATTACAATACAACTCCAATTTTAATTTCAGCCGATTCGATACAAACACAGCACCAGAAGTGCAATAAAATGGAGTGCGCAGGTGTACAAAGTTTCAAACAACTCTAGACAAATTGGAGGCCAAAGCTATAACAAAACAACTTTAATGATGAACTTAGGTAGTTGATAGGAATCTGTACATATTTCAAATTGTGCTGATACAGTTAGTTGTCAACTGTTTTAGTTCGTTGTTCACATTAAACATTATCTATATTAAATTCTCATTTTAAAAAGTTTTTATAACTGTCTCATCCTATCTAGCTTGCAGCCGTTGCTTTGAATTGGTGATCATTGTGGAAGATAATTAATTCCTAATTTAATAATTCCAAAGATATCTCTTTCAAACAAAAATAAGTATTCACTTAACATTTTTGGAATAATACTGCTAAGTTATATAAAATATCTTAGCCAAATTTGCATTTAAAAATGTAATATTCCACATTTAATTTTGGAATTTATATATTACAAAATGAAAGTTACTAGCAAATCATAGCTGTTCAAAATAGTTTGTCACAGTAAGAGATCCCTTGAAAATTTGTTTATTGAGAGTTAAATTTATTTTAACATTGATTTGTAATGTAAATTTTGTTTCTGCAATAAGCTAGGTGTGTAGGTGATTCTGAATAAAGTGAGCACTCAAAAAGCCCTGATTAATTTATATTTTCTGCCCGTTTATATCTTTCTGCCAAATGTAAACATAAATATTGCCATGTGCTTTTATTCACATAGGGTCGTGCAATGTATACATGTAGGCCCTACAGTATACTGCTCCGATGAATTTTATGTACAATATCTACTCATTAAATGCATGGGGGCTGAATTTAAGATGTACAGTAATCAAAAATAATCTTGGTTATAAATACCTTCGAGTTAACGTCTTGTAGTACTGGTTTCTGTCCGTAGACTAATTGATACAACACACACTATTGCAACTACGAATCTCGTAAAAGCTGGCGTAGTTTATTCGAATCTGTAGCAAAAAAACCACCACTAAAATCACAAATGACACAGTTAATTCAAGAATTCAAGTTTTGTTCAGTTGTACTGCCACGAACGACGACGACACACTTAACAGAAAGAATAAATAATGTATTTTCTCAATGTGTGAAATAGAAAGTATGTTGTTTCTATACCCTATCCATTCTAAGGTTGCAGCTAATTCAGTCAAGTGAATGACAATAAAATTTTTGCACAGCATAAATTTCATTTTAATTATTGGAAAATACAAGTAAAGTTTGGAACGGCGCAATCACACTGTTAGGCATGAAGACATAATTCAGTTGCTTTGATTTACTTAGTTAGCAAATTGTATTTCTGCTGCAACCTTATAGTGGATGGAGTATAGGATGGCAAACGTAAAACATAATTTACAGAGTACCAATGGCTTCACATCATTTGGCAATGATTTTCATAGTAATTTCCAACACTTTTGAGTGTGTTTATATGCACAACGGACAAACACACGCAAATGATGCAACTTGGCGAAGCAGCGAAAACATAACTCTGATGCCACTTTTCGGAATTAGGATTGTCTGAAGCGCTGAGCAAGCGGTAAAGTGCAACATGGCCTGAGGCTGGCAGTAGAGTCAAATTGTACTGGTGCCAATTAAGTCTAATTATACTGTAAATAGAAATGTCAATAAGATCACAAATAAATAATTTGAAGTATGTTTAATACAGAGAGGTGGATTTCATCAATGTTCTTTCACTAATGTTGTATTCAGTTAGAAAAATACACGGTACTACATGCAATGAATCGCTTCCAACCATACAAGCAGTAAAGTAACTCTTGCTAATGGTGACTTATATGTAGTAACTGCTAGTGATTTTTTTTCACAGGTTAATTCTTTAGTGCTCATTTTATCCCGAATTACCTATAGTTGGAATTCTTAAGTACTGAATATTTTAATGATTCGGTTTTTCAAGCTTTTGAAGAATAGCTGTGTAGGTAATGGCATTTAGATGTCATTATATACAGGATGTCCAAAAACGTCAGAATAGTAAATATATCATGCAAATCCTCGGCTAAATTAGAGAAAAAAATGTTAATAGCACAGAGTTAGTCCCCTCTAGTGCTACACTGATATCTTACTACCATATAGTTAATTCTGCTAAAGGTTAGAAAGAAAATACGTTTTCTTTTGGGAGGGTTTGGCACAGGGAAAATTTTTGCCGCTAGTTTCGCTTCAATCACTAGTATACCAGATAAACACGAAACAGTAGTAAAATTAAATTTAATTAAACTTGGAAGGGTAGAAGTCATTAAATTTAATTTTCAAGTCAAAATAAACAGATTTCACTTTTAAACTATCAACTTAATGTAACTTAAAATTCATGAAAGATCTGTGATTGGTCAGTTTGGTGCACTACTGATACCAGTGCTCAAGCGGTAGAAATTTTCCCAAACCTATAACATTGATTTTTCTAACGTGTAGTAGAATTAACCTTGCTACTATTTATCAAACCATTGTATTATGGGCGAGGGTTCAAAATCCATAGCAGTCCAAACATGATTCTACCTTAACTTAAGGGACCATGGTGACAGAGTGGTCAGACCACTCACATTCCACCTAGGCAATCTGAGCTCGACTCCTGGTGGGATCGGGCCCTGGATTTTCATATGCAGTAATTTTGCCGGACAATGCCGTTGGTCGGCGGGTTTTCTTGGGTACCCCCATTTCTCTGCCCTTATCACTCTGGTACTGCTCCATACTCATCTCATGTCATCCCTCACCAACGTTAAATATGTCAATGTTAAGCGCTGACCAAAATCTCTCACTCACTCACCTTAACTATACATACAATAATACTTGGACGTGGAAAGCAATAGGGATTTCCCTGTTCTGTGTTTCCACATTGTGTGCGAAAAAGTTGTCACATAACTTTTTGTCACTAACATAGTAGTCTCAAATTTAGCCTCGGATCCATACGGTGGGCTTATTGATAGCTGTTCATGGACACACACGTGCACACATATACAAATACACTCTTGTGTGTGTGTGTGTGCATGTGTGTGTGCACATACGTGTGACTGTTATTCATTATTCTCAGTCATATTACAGTAGATATTTGAGTCTGTGTTTGCACAGACATGTAGGTCTGTATACAAAATGTCATACATAGTTACAGTTTTCGCCACGTCAGAATTGGTTTGTTTGAACTTTGTGAACCATTTGTTTAATCTATTCCACAAACAAATGCACTTACTGTATAGTTTTGCTGGCATAGTTTATTTCTGTAATCTGTAGTGCATCTCCTTGATTTTTGCAGTTTTCTAATTTGGCAACATAGTGGACACTTCGAAAAGTTAATACTGTACATTGTTTCATGATGATAAGAGTACTAGGTTTAGTTTCTGAAGTGGTGTTTTATACCAGCTGTCAGAAAAGTGCACATGTTCGTGAAATGGGCTATAGCTACAGACATTTAGTGGTGTAATGTTATATTAAGAGGGAAGTATACTGATATTTTGAATTGTTTTAATAATTTTTATGTTTGTATGAGATGTAGCCTTGTTTGTTTTGTAAACATACATTATGGCTGTTTTTTACTGCAACAAAAAATTTTTAGATTACATAGTTTTTGTATAATGGCATTTTAAGTCCCTAGTCCAAATATGCGTAAAATTGTTTTATACTTAAGACAAGAAAACCGACTTTAAAAAGTTCAAACTGAAGAACAGTGTTATGGGCTATGTGATATGTGTATAAAAATTTAATTGAATATTTTTTTGTATTAATAAAGGCTGAATTTAAAATAAAATAATTCCAAGTTTCTGATTTTTTTATAAAAAAAAAGGTATTCAATGTGGTTTTCATGCTTTTTTTTGGCGTAGCTTATGACACCTTTCTTCACTGTGAATTATTTAATTTCTGTAAGTTAGTTCAGTTTACTTCCCAGTATACAATAATTTATATAAATTTGGACTATAACATGTCGCTACACAAATTTTGAAAGCTAAGAAATTTTCATTGCAGTAAAAATAGTCACAGTGTATGTCTACAAAACAAACCTTATCTTGTACAAATATAACAATTATTAAAACAAAACTTTTGGTGAACTCTGCTCTTAACAAAAGGCTGTTTTTCCCCTGCAGGCTGGCGACAAGATCCCCAGCGTGGATTTGTTTGAGGACAGCCCTGCCAACAAGGTGAATATTGCAGACCTGTGTGCGGGCAAGAAGGTGGTGCTGTTTGCTGTTCCTGGTGCATTCACGCCTGGCTGCTCCAAGGTTGGTCTGCCTCGTCACCACCACATTATTTCCTGGTCCAGTGTGACCTTCGCTATTTGCTGTGTCATTGTTCAGGAAGTGTTTGTTCATAACTTAGGCATTTGGTTACTTTAAACATGCAAGTCATTTCACATTTAGATAATGTTTTATGTTTGTAGTTTTACTTGGTTGTAGAATGCTAGAGCAAATGTTGAATTTAATTTTTTTGAGATAAAACATCTTCTTGTGAGTGCTGTTTTTTAAATTTTTTAAACTATATTATGTTATATGGAATATATTAAAATTAATTATTCTAACTTAGTTTTTTTTTTTTTTAAGTTAGTAGTGCTTAATTAGTTGTTTGGTTAACATAGCAAAAGGCTGTTCATGTCAAGTCCTCGTAGTTTTTGTTAATTTGTATTTTTCATCATTTGTTGATAGCTGTAAATGTAAGCCTTAAGAGGGCGTGGTATATAAATCAACTCTAAAAGCATTAATCTATAACTGCAGGTTTCATGAACACAATTTGCGAAAATTAAACAATAGCAATCCTAGACAATAGTTTTAGCCAACGTTTTAAACAAAATTGTTTCCAGTGTTACGAACTTCTGAGGCACAATCTCTGACGCCGGAACCTTGTGCATTTAACTGCGGCGCAAGAGATCACGTGTAACGAATTAGTAATTTTAGATAAATATTTACTAATAAAGTTTGCAAATTCCATTATCTAGGATTGTCATAGAGTATTTTATCCATATTGGTTTCTAAAAAAAGGTAGAAATCATTCAATGTTTTCAGCATTTACTTATCTACCACACACTCCAAATAAACACAGTTTAGATTTCACACAACTCACAAGTTAAATATGTATTTAATTTTTATTCTTGACAAGATTCTTTTCATAGGCACTTGTTTTACCATGAATAACGTATAACTACTACCAGTTAAGGATTGTTTAGATTTCAGCCAAGGATAAAAATATGTACTATCGAACATGACGTGTTCTACTTGAAATTTTTTGGAATAGTACTTCTTATGAAAAACTTTCCTAATTTTTAAAATTTTAGATATTATTAATATTATGTTAAATGTAAAATTATAATTCATATTATGAATTCAGTCTTGAAAAAAATTTTTGTTTCTTGTGTGCCAGATCTAGTTAAGACAACGTGTCCCTATTTGTGCTTTTTTAGTACGTATCATTTTTTAAATACTGAAGGGAAACAAATATCGCAAAAATGTACACAGGAATGTTGGAAATTGTTTTTACTATGTAGCCTGACTTTATGAAAATTAAATCAAGTCAACAACCACCCAATATTGTAGAAACTTATGTTTTGAAAAATAGGGCTACGTTGTACAAATAATTTTCAACATCTCAATGTAACAGTTTTGCAATACCTGCTCCCTTTCAAGATTTAAAGAGATAAACTCTCAAGAAACAGCATAAATAAGAACTCGTGGCCTTAAGGACAGCCCATGGAGGTAAGAATAGTCGGGAGATGGCTTGTTGGGACGTAGTTGAAGCCAGATTTTTGGGTGTTCCATCACGGCGCTGAGGAGTTTTGAGGTTATGTACACTTGTGTTTATGCACCTCTAAAATAAACAAAAACACCTTAGAGTAGTGCAAATTAGTAATGTGAATAACATTGATTAATTGTAAAATTGCTTGGTCTGGGGGTTTCATTACGAACTGTTTCTTATTGTGATTAGTTAAGGAACATGCGGTTGCCATAATGGAACACCCAAACAGCGAATTCACTTAGCTCTCGTACGTTGTAATAGGCAGGGCCACCCCGTAGCACAGCCCTTATGGGTGCTCCGTAAATAGGATGGTTTTGGTTGTGTGTGTGTTCCAGTATCGCACAGAATCAATGGAGCGTTAAAATTACAGCTGACTAGCATATGTAGTGCATTACACACAACTAGTGTACAAATCTTTGGCATTATTCTTTCCTGTGAAACTTAAGTAGTTGCCATATTTGATTTGTTGACAGTATTGTTTAAAGTTGAACACATGTTTCTAGCTGTTTTTTTTTTTTTAATCTGATAAGTATTTTTCCAGGTATAGCAGTTGGAAAGTATTATTTGTAACCACTTTGAGAGGCCAGAAAAACATTTATTTGTTTATTTATTATTTGCTTATTCATGTGCCCTTGAACAGTGCAAGATCCTGGTAGTTGTACATAGGTTGGAGGGGTGGGGGTGATAGGAGTTTATAAAAAGCATGCCAAATTTTAAAATGTGTAATGACATAGTTAAATTTTTTTGTTTTTGTAGATACAAATGTAATGTTTCTTCAAGTATTGTCGAAATGGAATGATTGCAACTTGCAACAAATTTCAAGTGTTGTTAGGGAAGTCCCTTAAGCTGTAAATCTTGATATTATTTGAGATGTGGGCTGTTATAAGATTTTTATGCAAGTAATTATGTTTTAAGAACAATTTTGTTAAAATTAAGGTAGTTTGTTATTATAAAAGATGATTGCATATGTACTTTTTTGATCACATTTTGCTGGGACTATAATTTCATTGTCATGCAACGTGAGTTTTTTTATGTTTAACTGGATTTTAAATATTTTTTGTGTTTTTAAATCCAAACTTATCTGCCTTTGTAAGAGCATCATAATCATTTATAGCATAGTCTTTCAACCAACAGCAAATGGATTTTGATTGTAAATTAGTTTAACTTTTCTGAGTTGAAAGTATGTCTATTAACTGGGTGCACATGTGTGGAAGGAAGAAAATGCTTACTTATTATAATCTGTCTTATCTAAGAATTGTATTTTTTGACAGTTATTGAAGACTTATCATGTGTACCTATTTTTACAGGGAATTACTTTTAATTTTGATAAATTACAAAGTTTGAAAGCCAGGAGAGAGTGTTTGTTCAAAAATCACGTATAGCTTTATTAATGGAAATATCGGTAAGAACAGATGCCTATACAACTGTCAAAAGTAAGTTTCTTCATATGTGTATTTGCTTGCAAGTTGCAACCATTCATTCAATTATTTCTAAAAACTGCTAAACCTTTGTCAGACTTCGTGAAACTTTGCACGAGGTTAGATTTGAATTTTTCAAACTCGCTGTGTGCAAGTTTCAAAATGTGAGTGTTGTTTATATCAGGAACTTTGCAACCAGCTTTGACTAACTGATTTGTTGTCACTACACAATGTAAGATTATATCCTTAAATGAAAATTTTTATACATGTTTTTAAAGATACAAAAAAAAATGTAGCTTAGGTTTGTAATGTATGTCAGGAAATAATCAGTTAATTCTCACCAAATTTGGTGGAAAAAAATCTTTTGCTGAAACAATTTTTGAAATATGAAACAGTTTTTTTCTGTATTATTTAAGGTTCTTTTCAAAATTCCGTCATAACGTAGGCATAGCAGGAAATTCTCCTGTTAACTACTTCTACCGTTGGTTCAACATTTTTCATAGTAACTTGTAGTGTAGGTTTTGTTTATTGCTTCTGATCCATCAATGAATAGTTACGGAATAATAATTGTAGATTAAGTGCTTGTCACGGAAATCAATTTTATTAATAAAATTCTTAAGAGAGAGTGTTCATTTTGTTGATATAACTTTTGTGACTAGTTTACATTTGTGGAAAAATAATTAGTCATCTAAGTTTTACCATAATTAGTTGTGGGTTCTTAATTTGCTCGTCACGGATGTACAAATAAAAAACCCAACTGATTTATTTAAATACATGAATTAAAACTGTTCATTTAAAGTAAATAATTAAGAAACGTTTTTAGGTTTGTGTATATTAAAAATAACTGCTGAATTTGCAGCTTTTAAATTTCAACAAATAAAAATATTCAGATATTGTTTGTTGTATTTTATAATACATTTCTTAAATTGGCCCATGGCATAATATTCCAGTGTGAATAATTTCATTTCATTAGGTTGTTTGGTTTTCGTTATTTGTACACCCCTATAGCATGTAACTTTAGACTTTGACATGCCATTATATAAAGGCAGTTTCAATTAAAAACTACTTATGCTTTGATAATGTAGGTACAAAGAATGTGTACCAATCATAAACTATCTCTTACAAACACAGTAAAATTAAGATTTTAGTGATCACTTATAATAACACTTTGAAGATAAGTTGGTGTTTGTGAAGCTTTCAAAACGTTAACCATTGCAGACTCATCTCCCTGGCTATGTGGACAAATCTTCAGAACTGAAAGGCAAGGGCTTTCAGGAGATAGTATGCGTCTCTGTGAACGACCCATTCGTGATGGCGGCGTGGGGAAAGGAGCATAAAGCAGATGGGAAGGTGAATTTCTTAAATACTAAAGTTCCGTATAAAGTGTTTCAATTGTGGAAGTGAACAGAGTTTAAAATCTGGTCCCAGTGTTATGAGGCTATGTGTTCAAGTGGCAGTGTAAAATTGAAGGTAACATATTTTCCCCATCCCCTTAAAAATCTAAAAATTTTGGTAACTTATTTCTGAGTGAAGTACATTTATGATAAAGTTGTTCCGGAAGAATATTTTTGTATGTACTACCAATACCCAGATACCAGTGTCGGCACTGCTCAGATAACCAAAAGTCAATTAAAAATTTGAATTAATGTATTGTCCTTGACCAAAAGTAAATAAACACACAACACCGAGTTTATATTTCGCGAGTATAAAGTTCATTTTGTGGTGCATTTATGGAAAATAGGACTATTAATGAGTTAAATATTAATTTTTATCAATTTACAGGCATATTAAAATTGAAAATGTACGTCAAGAAGGTAGATAGGGTATGCCATATCCTTGTTCCAAAAATTGATAACTCAACGGAGCACAGAATAAGTTCTTGCGAACAATGTATCATTGCATTAAATATCAATTTATATCTGTAGAAGTCTTAAAGTGAAAACAGTACTAAAAAAATAGATACAGTCGGTTTTTATGAAAGCAATTTCATCAAAAGATTTCTCACAAGCATGAAGGCAACTAAGAAAGTCTTCCAAGAATCTAAACAAACATAACCATGTCTGAAACGTAATTAACAAGTAATTCAGTGCCCAGATGATTATAAATCTATTTTTTTTAATACATATAATACAATAGATTAACATAACAGTCATGATTATCAAAACTATAAGACCGAAAATTAACACAGATTGCGCATGTTCACAAAATTCTAAAGTTCTTTTACACAATTAGTGTGTCCAAAAATAACAAAAATCAGTAATCCTGTATTATGTATGAAGTTCAAATAGGAATACACAAAAAAATGCAAAGAAATAGCCACAGACTGATATGAATCATTGTGGCTTGCATAAGGAAACAACAAGGTAACCACAGATAAACATTTTCACCACACGGAATTTCTACAGGAATAAAATCTGTTGATAATGAATGCTCAGTTGTACTTCATCATCATTCACAGCGGCGTTTATGTCAAATGTTACTCACGTTCAAAACCACAGTCAACTTAAATTCACCGATTTCCCAGAAACTACACATCCCTATGTAATACAACTCTACCCAACAAAGAATCATATCTGAAATATTCTGATGTTATTTAAGTAAATATGGTTACCGTAAACTAATGCTAAAGCTATAAAATTGTACTTAATAACTTACATCAATAAGAATGTTATTTTTTTAAACCACATTACATAGCTGCCAACTCTTACGATTTTCCCGTAGAATGTACGATTTTGTGCCTTATTGTACGGTTGTACGATTCATGTGAATTATTATGTGAATTATTGTACGATTTTCAAGCTTTCCAATTTTTCTTCCCGTTTGATTAATTCATGAAGAAATCTGGTACTGAAACCCCACGTTTTCGGTACCGAACATGTGGTATGTAGATCTGACTTACAGTGTCGTATATAATAAAGAAAACTGTAAGATTGTAGTTTTGGGAACTAGCGTGCTTTATTTACAGCCATTGTACTATTATTCATTACAGAGTACCGACGTACCGTATTATTCACGCATTGTACGAACGTTACCCTAACTTTGCCGAACACACCCGATCGATTGCAGTTGTGTCCCTGGCTAAATGGCAGTCGTGACTCGTTCAAACAAAAGTCACTGTTATAATTTGAAGTGACTTTCCAATTAACAGTTTCTGTGTAGTAATTGCTCAAGAACACGCATCAAATCTTGTGAACTGAAAGAAACTATCGTTTTATTCTTATTTTCCCAGAAAATATTGAAGCGCACGTCGTAGTTGCGTAGTGTTTGTAAACACGGTTTTTTACGAGGTTAAATGTATCATTTTGTTATTGTGGCGACGTATTTTATTGCCGGTACTTGTATCGACGTCGCATATTTGATAGTCGTGAAACGTAGGAATATTGCAACATTCGTATTTGGGAAATACTACTTTGCAGTTTTTACGATGACATTTTTATATAGTTGCCAAACCGTGCGGATGTAAGAACTGTTCAAAAATTTAGGGTATGTGATATTAATATTGTATGAGAGATTAAATACTCTCACATCTGCACGTTCAACGTTGTACAATTTATTTCTCAAATCCACAGTATTTGCAGCGTCGGAGAGTTGTAGTTAAGTGTGCCAAGTATGATTTAATTGCCTATTATGCACTCTGTAAGAATTTTTTGTGCATTTATAGAACTGTGCAAGAGAATTTAAAATCTGTGTTAACATAAATTGTAAAATAGGGGACTATCTATTGGTGTATTAAAATCGGTAAAGTTTGTAAACTTGCAGAAACCAATACTACCTCTACTAGGTTTGTTTGGATTTGTATGAATATTAAAATTATGAGCAGTACTTATGATGGTACAACAAAGTAAGCCTGCTGTAAAATACGTTCAGTAATTTCCCTGTTAAGTTTGTTTTCTTTATAATTGGCCTAGGGAGGCTATGCAATTTTAGCCATGAACACAACATATGAGTTGTCAAAATTTGAGCTAATTTTATTAATTATTGAGCATGTTCTAAATTTATTTTGCATACAACATATTGACATGTTAACAGTGTAATATTTTATTTCAAAAATAGCCCAAGTGTTTTAGTTCGATGGCATTTACATATACACAACACTTGAAATGCTGCGACTCGTTTACGCACAATTTTATTTATTTTGAAAATTGTACTATTTTTGAATCCTTAAGGTTGGCAGCTATGACATTATATAGGCCATCGGTTTTGAAGACTACACTGAAAATTACTCTTACTGAGGTTATGTTCAATTGGTAAGGACCTCAGGAAATGTGGCAATGGCTAATTTGTGAAATGGAAGACAGTTTTTTGTAGTATGTGAAAACGCAGACATATAGCAACCCTTCACTTCTTCCCGTTTATTAAAACCTCACTACAGCAAACCTCACGTCAGGGGACAAAAAATTAGGTTAGTTTGTTATAGTGAATTTTTTTCGATACATTCAACATTTTGTTGCTAAGTTTGAAATTTTTGACTAAATTTAAGCATGAACTACTTTAATGCAGTGTTATCTAAATTTCAATTTAAAAACCTGAGTAGGCCTATGCTTAAGTGTGATATAATATTATCAAAAAGTTACATACTTCAGTTTCAGCACATTGGGTTACATAAGAAAAGCTATAAAAAATTATGTGCAGTTTAAGGAATAAAATATGCAGGCTTAACTTTGTAAAGTTTGTGACGGCTATAGCGATCCCTTAAAAAACACTTAAATTCATGTTACAAGGTCACAAGGAAATCTTAAACTGAATTAAGTTACATAAAAATCAAACTCAATTTGGAAAACTCACCTTGAATTGATTACTGCTTCTTGTTTGTGATTTCAGTAGCTAACTCTCCTTTATAGTTTTGCATAGTAGACTAGTTTCCTAAGTTTTCAGAGGCAAGTATTGAATCTTCCAGTATATGTTGTGCACTCGGGAATGCATTAACCTTCTGAACAGTCATTCTCCAGCATCTTCTATGGTGCCGAACACACACGTTAGACAAGAAAAATAATTTTTTTCCAGTTCCAGAATTTGCCTGTTGACAATGTTGATTTCACATTTCAAAATTAAATAGCAGTGCAAGTTTTTTTAATACCCTCACCCATATATTTTATTACAGCCAGCGTTATTTTTATGACAAATGCTTTTTGTTTCCTTGTTGACATTTTAAGCAAAAAACGGTTATGAAATTTGTGGCACATTAATTTTAAAAAATGTGAACTAGCCAAACACAGCCACTCTAAAAGCAAACAAACACATTAAAAATAACAGTGGCCTTCAATTTATTTCAGTACCGTCGTAGGTTCACATTTTTACGGTCATGGTTTGCATCATAGATGAAATAGCTTTAGTCGATGCTGGCACATTCTTAATAATGACCATGCTGTCTATCGAAGGTGCGCCTACACATTGCATGTATTCATTTTTTAAATTTATTTTTTGTAATGTTGACCTCCACGAGCACGTGGCTTTTTTTTAAGGAGGCAGTACATAAAAGCCAGACAGATACACAGCATAAGCAATTTAGTAACCCAAGTAAAGTTTACACAACAAACAAATCACATTAGCTGCTTTTTATCAACATGTGAAATTAAGAGAGAAAGAGAAAGGAGAGAGTGAGAAACCTTGTTGCTTCCTGTGTTGCCACGCCTGCAATCTATGCCATCTTAGGTATAGGTCGTTCAGGATAAAGTAAGCACTACAATTTTAACCATTCAAAAATATTACTACTGTATCTGTTACTGCATACAATTATACATAAACTATGTATATTTGCCTTACTGCTTGTATGGTTGGCTGTGAAATTACGCAATATAGTTCCATGTATATTCCTATTTAAATTCAAGAATATTAAAACAAGATCAATTGAAATAGACATAATTGTATTATAGATAATTATTCAAATTACTTTGTTTGTCAAACTGTATCGATTCACACCGACTGTGCATTTTATCTTACACCTGCAAACATCAAGTAACGTGTCCGGAGAGGTTAAATATTTTCTGCTGTCAGCCGCTACACACGGAAAGATATGTATTGGTTTAAAGTAGAACTTCAGGGTTTTTTTTTTAGTGCTCACTTTATTCCAAATCACCTATAGTAAACAATACAATGCAGAATGGTCGACCATGTTGTTACTGTGCCACGACATTTATTTTCTATGAATCATCGGTACATGAAATTACATGACTGAATTTATTTGCTTGGACATACTCCATTGCGATGGAGTATGTCCAAGCAAATAAATCCAGTCATGCACTCCCATTGCACAGTTCTTTCAAAGATAATGAAATTACATGTTCATTATAGTGAATAGAATGGCTTAAAATAGTTAACCTCATAATTAGTTGTATTGAAAACTATTTCTACTGAAATACGTATGCCATTGTTGGTGGGACCGAATTACTACATAATTTGTTTTAGTGAAACGTTCATAATGCTGAAGTTCGTTAGTGGGGCGTTTTATTGTAGATGTCCTTGTTTTGTGTCATGATTAAATAAATCTTATAAATGTGCTGTTTCTGGAAAGTAAAGAAATGAATGAGCAACACATATTTAAGTTGTTCAAAATTATTGTTCATATCACATATTTTCTTTAACCGTGAAATTGACGCTTCTTTTTTCATAACACATAACTTGGCAGTTTAAACACAAAGCTTCACCTCAAACCCACTAACAAGCAACATCTCCACTACACCGGTAGCCACCCCGTGGATACCAAATGCCCGCCCAATACCGTAGAGCCTGGAACTGCGGGCACACAGGATTTGCTCTGACAGTACAAACCTCACCAATCACCTAAAAAAATATCTGAAGTCACCTTCATGAACAGGTCATACCCATGACACCCACAAGCCCACAACCAATAGTCAGAAAAATGATAGATCGGGGTCAAACATACACCTGTACCGAAAAACAAGATGTTTAACACCATGCCATAGTAACCTACAAACTACTTCTGTCAATTAAAAATATGTTGGTGAAATCCCAGTATTTGACAAATAAGTTCACTGGCTCCACATTCCGACAAAAACATGGCTTCTACCCCTGCAAAGAGTCTATGCAAAACTTTCCAGATCAGCAGTCCAATTAACAATTTCTAAAGCAAGATTACCAAGATATACTAATGTATTAACATGAAAGGCCACAATTCCTGTGTAGCTGAAAACATGGTATACCAACTTGAATGGAAACACTGCTCAGCACAATACCTATGCCTCACTACTGAAACCCTAAGCAAAGAATGAATGGCTATAGGAATGACACCAAATCCAACAACCTAGAAAAAACTGTTGCAGAACATGCAATATATGTACACACAACCGTAGCTATTAGGTTCATCAACGGATGCTCTAGACCATGAAGCTCCTAACCGTAACATCTGTTTAGGACAGTCCGTCTTTTCTTTTAATCACTTTTTTGTATTTGTGGTCAGTCGTTAAGAGTTAGTTGGACATAATTTTTTTTCTGTGTAAAGCAAGAAAACGGGGAGGGCGATAAGTTTACTCCAATGCGTGCGTTCAACATCGCTTTGCCTCTAAGCGCAGAGTACTAAACTAGCGTGCAGTGTTTTCGTAGAAAGTGTTTTTCAATAGGTAGTTTTCCAGATATGGCAATAAAAAGCCATTTTTTACCACTTTTGAGAAGCTTGGTAATTACGTTTTTGTTAAGCTAGCTGTATTTTTAAAACGCTAGAGACATAGTTTTAAGTGTGTGTCTTCTTTCCGTAGACATACGTATAACACGTTTAATAGGTAGAAAGAAGAGGCTGGTAAGTAACCATCCTTAATTTGTTTAAGTAGTAATTCAGTAGAAATAGTTTTCAATACAACTAATTATGAGGTTAACTATTTTAAGCCATTCTATTCACTATAACAAACATGTAATTTCATTATCTCTGAAAGAACTGTGCAATGGGAGTGCATGACTGGATTTATTTGCTTGGACCACGGTCGTAGAAGAACTGGACACTCTCCTATCTAACAATGTATTTTGCTTGACCCCCTTGTTGTTTGGCTGTAGTTCGTCAAGTTACTGAGAATGTCGTGCTTTTTGGCGCTGTAATTCGGGCGGTCGGACTCAAATTCCGTCCACTTTTTTCTATTGTTGAATTTATAAAGTAAATAAAGATTGCTGGAGCCTTTTCTTAAATTTGTGAACGAAGAAATTATTTCATAAATGGATAAAAAATATGTTTTGATAAATTGTTTATCATAGTGGAAAGGAAGTGGGCGGAGTTTAGTCCGACCGCCCTAACATCAGTGCCAATAAAATACAATATTCTCGGTAACTTAGTGAACTACAGCCAAACAACAAGGAGGTCAAATATCCAGGCGAGTGTCCAGACCTGTTCTTCTACGACCGTGGCTTGGACATACTCCATCGCTTGGTACCATATTACTAATTGAGGTTAAAAAAAAAATCCAAGCTTCTTGTAGATGACTATGGTGCAATACTAATGGCCAACCAACAAACTGCCAGACAAACATCTCCACAAATGTCATCAGGTTTCAAAAGAAATATTTCCTCTTCATGTATAACATACTCAAAACATCATATTCAATTATTAATTAAAATAAAACTCTGGCATTGAATGTAGAACTTATAACACTTGATTATTCACAACAATAAAACAAAGATTAACTTACATATCTTTTTGCTTACACAATTCAATAGGAAACAAGAAATGAAATGAACGACGTAGAGCAATTAACTGCATTTAAAGTTTTTGGTTGATAATAAGGTAGCTGTGATCTGACTTAAACATACATTCAATACTATGACATTAAAAGAAACACAAATTATAGTATGTAAACAATAAGTATTGATTTTAAGTTTTTAAACATCACCTTTACTTATCCACAGTTATTTGTTTTGCTAGCTCAAATATTTATGTTAGCATTGAATCAATAAATAATTAAATAAACAGACCTGTTTTTTACAAAATGTATGAGTTGCAAGAAAAACCTCAACAAATACTAATCCTGTCACAAACCAAAATGTGACACCATGGAGATAGGAATTGTATCCCACACCTGACTGAAGCTCCGCCTCCTGTCAAGTCGTCCGTTACTACGTTACTTTCAAGCGCAATATCTGTAGACTGCTAATAAATGTTGCAACCTGAAGCAAGTTTGGTGGCTTCAATTATTAATTAATCAACGAGGATTTGTCACAGTTAATCAAATCAGCATTAAAATGTATGGACATGGTTAACATCCGTTGGGGAAGGCGTAATGAAAACGGAAGTGCCGCTATTTATTAGTTTGTGCCTGTGTTTACATGGGCAGCGTGATCTGATTGGAAGTGGAGTTGATGTTATTGAAAATCAGTAGAAGTGTTAGGAAGCACGTTATTTTCGCATATATATTGAGTTTAATGTGTATCAAAATAATCTCTCTGGATATAAACGGCGATAATTTTACTGTCAGGCAAGATGGCTTCTAAAAATATTGGCATGCCAAGAAAGTGAAGAGCGTTAAGTTTCGAAAAAAAAAAAAAACTTAAGATAATATCAGAAATTGAAGAAAATCCTACGGTTATTTTCAAAATTTAAAAAAATGTTTATTAGTTGAGAATCCCATCTACACTGATTTTGTTAAAACCTCTTCCCCTCTAAGAAGTTTTCCGTGTTAAGAATTTTTTTGCATATAGTTTCCTCTGAAAAACATTTAAAAGTGTTTAACTGTAACTTTGGTTGCTTAATTTTGTGGGATTTGGAGTATCAAAATACAGTAGGTTCGTTAATTGATTAAATTTTGTGGTAAATTTTGAGATTGTATAAACTGTAATTTGCAAAAACGGGAGATTTGTGATGAGTGGGATTTAGGTAAGGACTCACTTAAATGAACATTCGAAAGACATCGAATATTTGAAGAGTGCGGCCGAACAACGGGACAAGCGCCACTATAAGCAAATCTGGGATTTTCACTGGAACATCGAGACTGGTGCCTTGTCTATCGTGCATGAGTACGTGGTTAGTAAAACTCTCGCTAGATGGTGTCTGAGGTCCGATTTAGTTGCACGAGCTGAAATTTTTTACCTGTGGAACAACGGGACATGTGCAAAGAATCGCGTACCCCTCTCAGTTGTTGTTTCCCGCGTTTAGGGTGGTTTTCACTGCATGTAATACATCACAATCATTCCTGTTCTCTTACTTGATATGTCGGGAACTGTGAAACTATCGCCAAGTGATGAAAGAAGAATTAATAAAACGCGTAAAAGGTGTATAAACCCCGCGGAATGGGCTTCAAACAAAAGGAAACGATTGCGAGATTCTGGAAATTCGTACGTTCCGAAGAGAGGAGCTGAAGTTCCTGGTAAAACTCCACCGTCTGTGGAAAGTTACAATATGTCTATTGTTGTATTACTCAGGCTCGTTCAAACCGATACAGAAACATAGAACAATGTTTACATAAACTTAGGCTACCTTTTTGTTATTATAATAACAAAAAAGAAATGTATAAAAATTTTTACATAATGATTGTTTCGTTTAATATTAGAGTATTTTGAATAGTGATTAGGCTACCCACGTGCCGTTCTTTAACAATGCACGTTAAATGATACTCCGATGTTTGTCTATACGATTTATGTACTCACAAACTTTTGCGTATTTTTGTAGGCAAAAGTGTCGGAAACCTACCAATTTTCAAAACTCT
>PNEQ01101450.1:0-36769 GCA_003012365.1 Medauroidea extradentata | reverse complement strand
TTTAATTTTACATTGCGCATGAATATTCTGCGAAGAAAGACTGATGTTACCTTTTACGCCGTCGTTCATCACTGACGAAATCATAACATTTCATGAAAATTTTCAGGAATACTTCTGGCTAGTTCATTTAAAATACGAAGCCAACAAGGGTCGTCCGAATTCGTCTAGTATAGATCGGGGCAAGTGAAGTACGCAGGGGAAGAAGTACAGAAGTGCATACCTTTGAATTCGGACACGGCCTTAGCCCATCGTTAAACCTACCCTTGGTCCGGACTAAAAGTTAGACCGGACTAACGCACGATGATCCTCGGACTAGCGTTAGTCCGCGTCTATGAATAAGACAAAAATTAGTCCGACGATAATCCGGCACTAGTCCGGGTCAAAAACGACTATGAATAAGCCCCTTAAAGTCTGCAGTGTATACCATGCTTCTCGTGCTCGTGTGCACGCTTCCACATCTATGAGTAATGAATCGCCAATCCTTTGGATAATGAAGTTAAGAGCGTCTTTGTCCTTCGAGGCTTGTTTCGGGGTTAAGTCCTTATCTTCAATATGCATGTATCCAGGTTCAATTGCTTCCCACCATCGTCTCTGTTCTAATGCCGCCTGCAACCTTCGCGACCACGAAAACCAATTATCATCGCCCAACTTTTCAAACTCCTCCATTTTGTTCGCCATCTTGATGCTTTGTTTCACAAAACACAAGTTACATTTCACTCGTATAAATATTTCTTTCAGTTCTTACACTTGTGTTTATATATGTTAAACTTAAGCATCACAGCATCCTGGGCCCATAACCTGTTAGTTTGTCAAAAAAACAAAACCACTGTATTCAGAATCACACCTGCTTTAATAAATCCTTTATTAACATTCGTCCTCTGTATAAACATCCATACACCATTTTTCCAAGACTCCTGTTGCCAACATCTAAAACCAAAATTACCTTCACAGCAACACAACCTAACACATACAGCACGATAGCGTCGCATAAACGTCGCAGCAACGTCGCACACCAAAAAGTGTAACGTCCCAGAAACGTTGCAAAACGTCACAGTGACATCCCAGCAACGTTGCAGGGACACGTATTTGTCCGATTTTTGTGACGTCGTATGACAACCTCGCTGCGACGTCACAAAGCACCTTTGCTGCGACGTCGCACTGCAACCTCGCTGTGACGTCGCACTGCAACTTCGCTGCGACGTTGCTGGGATGTCACTGCGACGTTTCTGGGACGTCACACTTTTTGGTGTGCGACGTTGCTGCGACGTTAATGGGACGTTACCATGCTGTAAGGGAATTCACTTCAAAGAGCTTGGCATTAACATTTTACTTTTAAAATACCTAATTGTAACAGACACTTTGTGTAAGTAATCACTGAGGGAATTAAATATGTTGTACCGCATTGTGATATGTTTAATATACCTTTGAACATGACACGAATGTATACTGAGACATAACCTCAAAGTGATTCACAGGTGCACATCTTTGCTACCATTAATTTTGAACATATTTTGATATAGTCCGCAAAATTCTCTTCATCTACGGGCTGGAATACAAGAAAGAAAATTTAATTAATGTGCCTAACTGAAATTATAACCTATGAATATATGTACTTCACAAATATATAAAACAATAGACAAATTAATCCATGTCATGAAGATTTTATATTTTAAATAAATACTTACTACAGCTACACAAATCCTATAAACCGACTGAATTCATAGGCTTTACAACACTACACAATTTCAAATGTATTTACTTGTTTCCACATGTTCGCGAACAAAGACAACCACCACCATGAGTACTTAAGAACTATTTTACTTAACAATCATTAACACGATTTAAATATTTTTGAGACTTTAGAAATTTGTTCAGTTACAGTAATTATAAAGAATAAATTTTACGAATAATTATGAGAACATTTGAAGGAAAGAAATAATATTAACATTGTATGAACTCTCATATGACTAAAAAGTAACACAAAGGTTTCTCTGCGACGTCGCATGTCCATCACAAAGGCCAGGGTCAGAACTTGGTTGCATGGCAACGTCACTGGGACGTTACAGTATGACTTCTGTGGAGTGTAACCGAAATGCGACATTGCGACGTCGTTGCGACGTTTCTGTGACCAAGTGTGCTGTATGGGTAGTGTGGCCAACATTATGATGAAAATTCCGTCATATGACTGCATAAAATCCATAACTTTATAGCTCCACTATATTCCCGCTAAACACAGAAAAAAAATGCCAATAATTAATGTAATATATTATACTGTAATAGTGTATAAATTAGCACAATAGCTATCGTCTCTCGATCGGATATAAGAGTCCACCATTTTATCTAGGGTCAAAATAACACGTTCAATTGGGCTTCACCTCAGAGCCTTGGAGATTACTGTTTCCGCCCCTCTATGTTTACAATATAGCTCGTTGCTACATGTAGTTAGCAATAACAGCAACCAGTATAGGTTACACAAAAACCTGCTTTTCCAAATACACTCTTAAACAATATACCAGTGCTTACAAAATCTTAGGTGGTCAACGATTCTTCTTTGAATCTAAGGCATACAAAATAAGTGTACCTAACTACAAGGACAAAATGCTGACCATAAAAAAATAATAACATTAATTAGATGCTGAAATGTAATAGGTAAAATATATAAGTAGTAACTGTGAGCCAAACATCGTCTGACATGTATCCGCAGGAAAGTGACCGTATGTAGCATCCGCGATTTTTCAGTACCACCCTCCGCATAACAACGCCACAGGAGTCAAGTGGTACCGGGCGACCGCACAGCCACCGGCAGCCATGGCACACGCAAGCGGTAAGGGACGCTTCCCCCACGAAGATTTCCGCACACCCGCGCCGTGCTACCGCGTCGGTCAACTGTGTTACGCGACTCTACCGTGATGGAAATGTGGGCTCTGGAACTGTATAACCGATGCCACTGCGTCAAGACAAGTTACCCATTCGTTAAGTACAAAGCACCGACAAACATCTGCAACAGCTCGGCACCAGTCGTGGCATCAACACCACTCCACCAAGCCGAGACGCACGAGACAAAGATTCGACGGTCATCGTGGACGGGTTCAGGGCGCCACCTGGCAACCTGTACCATCTGTGATCGAACGGAACCCAAAGGAACTCTGTGTGTTGCGGATCAAGTACAGCTACACACAGGACAGTTTGTGAGCTGGCAATGCAGCATTGCACAGCACGTAGCACGGATAGGCCTCACACTTGTAAATGTACCAATGACGTCAGGGCCACGGAACACCTGTGACTTCACAAACTGTGAGCTTCCGCGAGGTGATCAATCCAAGTGCCATGAGTGTAATCGACGTTGCCACATCATGTGCATGACAACAGAGGAGTGGGACCTAATCCGCAGGGGTTTTTACCGATGCCGGGATTGTGTCGCAAACTGCACCACCAGTATAAACAACGCCACAGAGGAGCAAGCAGCCAGGAAAAGTCACGTGAGCACGACACAAACAACAGTGTTGCAACCCACGACACCGAATGTACTGCAGCTGGCACAACCACGTACGATCCCTACAGTGTTGCCGACCATTGCAGAATGCAGCACAACCTGCCACCACTACAACACGCCGTCGAAGTTCCAGACACTGCCAACTTTCTCCGGCAGGGGAACTGTGGACCCAAGATCATTCATTGAGGCTTGCGTATGTGTCCATAAGTACCGTGTTGCTGAACAGGAATGGCCGACCCTAATCGGTGAACAACTCCAAGGCGACGCACGCACCTGGTGGCAGATGGTCACCGAGTACAACATGACCTGGGAGCAGTTTGTCAGCAAGTTCTCCACACGTTATGCCAATACCCTCACGGTGCTGCAAACATAACTGAATATCTTCACGGAACACCAATGTCCACAAAAGGACCTAGAGACATTCATTCGACGGAAGATGAACCTGGTAACCCGCTTCTACCCAAATTATATCACAGTGGACATATTGGAAGCGATTCTCCAGACGGTCAGACCGGAATACCGCTCTACACTTTGGCCAGCCATCCACAATGGGCTGGAAAACTTCATCCGTACCACCGCTGGAGTGGCTCGTGACGTACAGAGTGTGTCATGCAACAATCAAAACAACAGCACGCAAGGGCAAGATGGGCATGGCACAAGAGGGCCGCCGACCAAAAACAGCGACCGGACCAGCCCCAATCCCCTCAACAGAAGCTGTGAGCACCGTAGCGAACAACACCGGCGACCGCACACCTGGTACTCCGGGAACTGACAAGTCACAGCAACCGCCCCCGAGCACCCCATGTCACTACTGCCCAGGCCAACTGTTCCACTGGCACTCCAACTGCCCTAGCAGACACGACAGCTAGACGGGAAATAGCAAGATTGGGTAGGAAGGCCCAGAGTCATGCTCTCAACACGGGCATAACAAGTAGGTACAGCTGCAAAAATCAATACAACCATAACAGTGACAGTGCAAAACAACAGTGTCAGAGACAATACCGAACATATGAATTTAGGCCGAATTTTTCATCACCGTCAAAATTACGATAACTTGCTCCGCATACCAGTGACAGTAAATAGTAAACAAACCGTTGCCTTTATTGTTACTGCACTTCTGTCACCGTGCATCCGATACCCACAACGCACAACGATCCTGTCTATGCGCCGCCTCGGGACTACCAGCAGCATCAACACTGCATCATCGAACAGCAGGTTAGTGAGATGTTGTCTTACAGTGTTATTGAGCCATCCGAGAGTAATTACAAATCTGCCATCACACTTGCACCCAAGATAGACGGTACTTAGCATTTTTGTGTCGATCTACGCCCCGTCAACCAAATCACTAAATCATCCGCACCACCTGCCATAAATGTAAACTGTGCACTCAGCCTACTCGGCTCCACAAAAGTAATGTCATCATTTGACCTTAGGTCAGGGTACTGGCAAGTACCATTGTTGTCAGCTGACCTACATCAAACAGCATTCACAACTCCGGACGGTTACCAATATCAGTTCTGTGCCATGCCTTTTGGGCTAAAATGTGCATCAGCAACTTTCCAGGTTATGATGGTGCACGTGCTAGACAGCTATACAGGGAAGTTCGTCACGGCGTATTCGACGACGTAATCATGTAGTCAAACAGCTGGGAAAAGCACATTCACCACCTATAACTGGTATTGGAACGTTTCGCTGTTGCTAACCTCACCTGCGCGAACCACAAGTGCCACATCGGCAAGATTGAACTAGACTTCCTAGGTCACATTGTAAACGGACACTGCAATAGGCCCAGCGAAGAGCACCTATGCCTCATCGAGGAATGGCCTACATCCATCATGTGCAAACAACTCAGAAAAATTTTCGGTCTCATAAACTGGCTTCGGCAATACATACAGAACTTTGCAGCCATCACCGCACCACGCACTGAACTCTTGTCAACACAACTCAAATACTGCTGGACAAATGCAGCTGAACACGCCTTCACACAAATCAGAACATAGTATCGCATGTGTAAACACCTTTCAAGATTTGACCCCACACGTCACTTGTACGTTCAGATGGACACCTGCCAGAAGGGCATTGATGCAGTCGTGTGCCAAACTCTCCCATTTTCCTGTTTTTTTCTCCAGTAAAGCTGAAATCAAAACAAACTATTTTTATGTGTAATGCGGATGAGAATTAGGTAATTTTGAAAGAAAATGACGCAATATTAATTATTTTTATTTTATGCAGCAGCATTATAAAATTTCCTTCTACAATATATTATTCTGTACACGCAAAATTAGTGACAACAGCTTATTTTCCAACAAACGTATTCGCAAAAAAGTGTTCTGCATTATACACAATTTCATTAACTCCATGTTGGTAGCCACTTTACCGCTCTTGTAAATGCAAACATTTTGAGCAAACGCTTGTTAACAATTCAACTAAAACGCTTCTTGACAGCGAAACCATGCTCGTGTCTTTTCTCCTTGGGGTAGACTATCGTTGGTGTCTTACTCCATGAATTCGTGTTCGCATCGCAACCACAGAGTATGATCGCAACTCTCAAGTTGTTTTGCTTTTTTGGTGTTGTGTTGCGCGAGTAATATGTGCGTGTTCTGCAGGCGTGTTGCCTACGTTAAATACTAAAACATGTTTTAAGAAATCAGGATTAATTCAATTAAATGCCGTACATTGTGACATAGTGGTACCTGGCTGGTTATAAAAAAAGCACATTTGTTTAGATAAATCAGTGGGCGTTGACAAGTGCAGTGAGATACTTTAAATTTTAAGGTAATTCGTTGAATAAGTAATTACTTTTAAATTGTTGGGTAGCATTTGAGTTACCCGAACTTCTACGTAGCCTGAATGTAATGAATGGTTCTGTAATGTAAACGTGTCAAATGTTAATTTGCCGCCACTTCGTGTGTGTAGACCTGTTTGACACATTTTCTTTGCTGTTATGAACTGAAAAAATGAAAATTAACTAGCTTTAATAAACTTGTTTTGTTATCCATAGCCGTGGCATCTGAGATTGTACCGAAGCAATATTGAGGTGGGGCGAGTTAAAGCCTTTGCACAGAATAAATAATGCTATCAGAAGCGACCAGAGAAGCTTTTTCATTGTTATCGGATCAGTCCTTTGGGAGTACAGAATGTGTACAAATCTATACGTATTTCGAGACATTGTTGTATATAACCACTTATATTTAGAGAAAAACTACAATTGGTTTGTAGCAGGAGATAGGAGAGGTGAATGAATACAAGTATTTGGGAGTGGTGTTACAGGAAGACCTTGGGTGGAAGGGACAATCAGGAAAAGTGGTTTCTAAGGGAAGGAGGGCCCTGGGAATGCTGGGAAGGGTCCTGAATGGGGCCAGTGGTGGGGTGAAAGGGAAAGCATACATCACGATGGTACGTCCAATGCTGGAATATGCAGCAGCGGAGTGGGATCCTTACAATGCAGGAGAGGTGTAGGAGTTGGAGAAGGTTCAGAGGAGGGCAGCAAGATGGGTGAAGGGCAAGTGGAGAAGGCAAGAGCAGGAAGGTGAGGATGAGGGAAACTACAAGCCATCAGTGATGATGAAGGAAATGGGTTGGAGTAGTTTGAGAGACAGGCGAAGAGTGGAGAGGCTTGTTAGGTTGTTCAAGGTGGTGAGAGGTGTGGGGGGTTGGAGAGGGTTGGGTACTCATTTGATCAGAAGTGATTACAGAGGGAGAGGAAACAACAGTGAGAAGCTCCAGAGAGTTTGGAGGACGGAGAGGGGTAGGCAGTCGATGATGGTCAGGTCAGTGAGGGAGTGGGAACGTGCTAAGGGAGGAGCTGGTGAGGGTTGAGAGTGTGGGGCAGTTCAGAAGGGGTCTGGAGGGAGAATGAGTGGGAGGATGTGGACTTGCCACCAGGCGATAGCCCATTTGCAAGGATTTATTATTATTACGTTGGTTAATATTTAGAAATAGTAAATGTGACATTACTTATGTGTCGATTCCCTCACAGACTTTAAATAGTGCCTACCTACTGAACTTTTGTGTAACCAATTAAACATCCACGACCTCAGACACCATGATTATCCAAAGAGAAAACAACAATTTTCTTTACGTACAACTGCTTATCATCACTGTAGAAACATGTTTTATTAATAAAGTTTACCTGAAAAACCAATAGTTTAACTGGTACCGTACACAATAAGTAGCTAGAATTGATACTTGATATTTACCATAATTGAAACCCAGAACTTGCAGTGCACCCACGGCTTTGCTCGCATGTGTTTCTCATAGCAGAAGTTTACTTCAATTGAAAAACCTTTTTTTTTTTTTTTTTACATCAGATTGGTAGTTCAGACATCAAGTAGAAGAATGACCAAGCTGCTAGTTGAGCTAACTCTTCAGCAGGATAAGTAGCTATATCTGCCCACGAGCCTTATTTTTAGTCACAGTAATGTTGTTGTGGGGTAATTACATCTCTTAAATGTTAGAAGGGTAATGAAATAAAATACATAGTTTGTGGCATGAAAACTATTTTCACCTGAGCACGACCATTGGTGCTGGTTCCCTCGATATCATATTTGTTTTTCAATTCTTCATTTGAAATAAATGGTTGTTAGGGAGTTTTAGCGGGATAGTGATTCGCAGAAATATTCGTTAGGGAGTTTTAGCGGGATAGTGATTCACAGAAATATAAACGTAAGCCTGCCGCACACTATACAATATTCCTTACAATATTGTATACTTGGAGTCGTACTTGCTCGGGTACTAGCTTCTCTACTCAAAATCTTGCCTGGTACTAGCAGCCTTGAGAGCTTAGGTACTGGATTTGCCTGATTGCCGGCGTCCTATTTTTGTTGCGAGCTGCACTGCAGTATTTAAGCAGCGGGCAATCGGATTTCATCAAAACAACAACACTAGAAGTTTTGGCACACATGAATATTGAGAAACATAAACATGGATGGAAATGATTGGACGAAAGAGCAGTTTAGATTTTAGGGGCGATTTTTTGGAAACATGGAAGGAAAGAAGTGGACAAAAGCCCAACCGACTGTAAAAAAAACAAAAAAGAAAGGAAGTACCAGCAATAATAATTTCGGAAGTCGGCAAAATATACACAAACACAAGGCATAATGTTCCTACTCAAGTCCTTCGAAAACATAGCAAAGGTGCCGTGATTCAGATTCTGTCGTAACAGCCATTTTCTTGTCCACAAAGCTTTTTTTATTTATTTTTTAACTCTTTTTGTGCGTCTGGAGCAATGAGAAGTGTCACTGCGGCAAGTTTTTGTTGCTGGGACAGACATGTTGAGGGGAAAATTCTCTTTACAAAACAAGCAAGCCAGCCAGTATTGTGTGCAGCAGAAACTTGTAACGCACATAGTGTGTCGGCTTGTAACCTACCCAGTAAATAAACTAGTAAACATTCCAGTAAGCGAACTAGGAGGAAATATTGTATCGTGTGCAGCGGGCTATTAATCCAAATTACACTAATTTCATCTGCCTTGTGAATTTTGTGTACGTCAGAGTTGTACTTTTGCACAGCCTTTAACTGAATTTGAGCCCAGAACCTCCGGGATGATAGCCTGGAGCTACAGACTGCTGTACCCCATAATGACAATTTAGTTTAAAAAATAAATTATTAGTATCCTAGGCTTGAAGAGGTTGTTTGTACAACACGTCTCAATAGAACTGTAGAATGAAACTCCTGTATAATGTATTTCTCGTTACTTGTACTTGCTTGTCGGATCATCTGCGTTGAAAGTTTACAGACTAAGTTTTCTTCTTAATAGTTATCTTATAAAATAAAAAACTTTTTTTTTTATAGTACTTACTAAAGCTTCATTCTGAAGTGAACAGCACCTCAATATCTGTAGGCCTACTGGTTAGATAAATATCATCGGCTGATAGAAAACAAATTATATGCCTTTTCACCCCTTTAGATGTTGAATTTTGAAAAATCTTAATTTCACGTCTTAACTGTTTGCGTATCCACGAGAAGTGAAAATCATGAAGATAGCCCATTCAGTTGAAGCAATATTGATCAAACATTAAAAAACACATATCATCCCTGTACAGTACTAAGAGTTCGAATTTTGAAAAATCTTGAAACCTTGTTGTGGTCATTAACCTAATCATCATCCTGAAGCAAAAATAAACTGAATAGAATAACTTAATGGGTTATATATGTATTGGTGATGTATCTAAAACCCATTTGAGATCTTTTCGCCTCCTAAGAGACTGAGTTTCGAAAAACCCTTGAATTACGTGTTAGACTACTTTACTGGTGTCTCTTGGACATGACAATCTCTACAATAGCCTGTTAGGTTCAAGATATATCACTTTTCGCCCCTTTTCATCTCCTTAGATGACAAATTTCAAAAATGTGTGTAATTGCTTTTCTGGTATTTGAGTACGATACAATCTTAAACAAAAATTGTGTCATATAGAAGATCAACAGTATCAGTATACTGTATATTGATTGTGAATTGAAAACACATTTTACCCTTTTTTACCTCTTTTGGATCTCATTCTGAAAATACATTTGAATGGTATTTTGATGTTTTTGTAAGCATCAATCTAAAGCAATTAGCAGTTAGATATCTCAGTTGGTTTGATAGATATGGAGGAATAATGGGAAACACATTTAGTGAATTTTCACCCCCTTAATTAAAGAATTTTGAAATGTCTTGAAGTCATGTCTTAGTCATTTGTATACATATCCAATTGAAGTAAAAATCATGTTCATAGCCAATTGTTTTAATAAAAAGCATATTTTCCCAATTTTTACGGTTTGAGGGGTGAATTTCAAAATATTCTAAAACTAATTTTTGGTTAATTATGTACACGCATAATTTTGAAGTGAAAACCAACTCTTTATCCCTAAGGATTCAATAGATTTTGATAATTAATTGGAAACACATTTAAGGTCTTTTCAACCCCATAAAGGTTGAATTTTGAAGAACTTTAAAATTGGCTAATATGCATTTGTATGTGTCGCACTGAAGTAAAAATAACTATGATAGGCCATCGGGTTCGGGCTCTAATGACATTCTTTGAAAATACATTTCACCTCATTTCACCACCTTAGAGAATGAATTTGGATAATTCCCTTCTTAGCTCTCACCTACGACGTAAGGGGAAACCACAAAAAAAAAATTTCACAAGTCTAGGTCCAGTGGTTTTGGCTGCAGTTTGATGTGTCAGTGTTCTATTGTGTTTAATATAGGGGTATTTATTTATTCATACAGGTTGTTTGGGAATGAATGGTTGTAAATCACATGGGTGGTAGACAATGTGAAAAGAAACATTTGTTGGAGAACATTTGTCTGAAAAAAGCACCCTGCAAATATGCAACAGCAAATACAAGTGCGCAAATTTGAATAGTGTGCGCATTGAGGCACCAGTCCAGTCGTGGCTAATAGGGTGAGCGATAGCAGCCGAATTAAAAATAAAATAACAGGACAAAGGTAGGTGGCAGATTTTTCAGCGTTCGTGCTGAGTAAGTGTGTCAAACAAGACACATTTTATAACAGATGTTCGAAATTTCGCCCACTTATGTCATCACAGTTGTTGCAGGGCTGAAACATGTTGTCTCCCACTCTTTGAAATACTTGTGGGGCCTCACGCAGCTGTTTGCAAGCCGTCGTAACACATTGTCTGTTTCAACTGACGTCACATAGACTTGGCTCTTAGTGTAGCCTCACAGAAAATAATTGACAGGAATTAGGTCTGGCGAATGAGGGGGCCAGGCGACCAGACCACTTTATCCCCACCGTCCAGGAAAGATGTCATTCAGATGTTGTTCGCACAGCACGTGTGTAGTGGGCTGGTGCACCATTATGCAGAAACCAGATGTTGAACTTGGCTTCTGGTAGCACATCATCTAGGGATGATATGTTGCAGAAAACTAAGGTGTTGAATTGCTGGGGTAGGACATGTGTCCCAATCGAACTTTTGTGAACAATCCTTGCCCTCACATTTATTTGTAACCGCCGCTGATGTCTGTGATGTTCTTTTCGTGTGGATTCTTGTCTCTCCACATGTGGCTGTTTCTGCTGTTAAACATACAGTCACATGAAAACAAGCCTCGTCGCAGGACAACACTGTTTCACTGAAGCGATTTTTTTTTAGTTTGTTGTGCGATAAACAACTGACAAAAATGCAACTAGTTTTGGGAAGTGTGTTGGGTCTAACATCTGCACTGGTTGACGATGTTAAGGCTGCAACAGCTGTTTATGGAAAACCTGCCACACTGTGTTGTGACTAATGCCCATGTTGTGCGCTGTGGTCCGAGTGCTGGTTGATAAGTGTTTGGCCACATGTTCCTCAAAATGTGGCGTTCTCACAGTTCGTCTGGCACCAATGTCAACCATTCTCCCAGTCTTATGCAGCCTCTGGTCAGGAGATATGAATGTCCTTCTGTCTGGTACATGTCTGCTAGTATAATGCTCTTAGTAAATGTGGATGGCTTCTGCTGTATTTCCTCTTGTCTCTCCATACATAAAGTGCAGATCAGTATGTCTGCAAATGTCCATTGTGGCATGATGTTAATGTTCGCAAATTCAGTTAGGCCTACTGCATTGCAGTATCACTCTCATTCAACTGTCAACCATCAACTATGCACTTATCATACAAAAAACACATCAATGAACTGTACAGTCTCCTGTAGGTAGTTTTTGTCTGTAGGCACGTGTGTGTGGCCTTCCTTCCTCTCTTCATCACCACATGATACTAGATTGCAGTGCAATGAGGCACCCTCTCAGCCACTGGACTGGCATCTCGAAGCACACAGTATTCAACTTTGCACACTTGTTTTTGTCCCTGCGCCACATGCAAGATGTTATTTACAGACAAATGTTCTGTAACAAATGTTTCTTTTCATATTGTCTACCATCCATGTGATTTATTACCATTCATTCCAGAATATTCTGTATATATGCACTTCCACCTAGATCCTCACTGTGCTTATGTATTAAATATACATAATATGCATGTGCAGTAAGAATCTAGGCTTCCGTGTGTGCACGTGTGTCTATATACACACACACTCTGACATGTTTATTATGGGTGCAAATTCAAATTCTCTACAGCCCAAACATGATTCTATGTTTACTTGACGTAACGCAAGCTACATAAAATAATACCTACGTGGAGCACGCCTTATTCTGTCGATGCCCACTGCAGTGAAGATAGTCTGGCTTCTTCTGCATGCTACAGAGAGTGATATTTACCTTACTGACAAGTCTAGTTCCATGCATGCAAAGGGTATATTTAGCAGTTTGAGTACTTTATTTTGTTTTCTCTTTCCTTTTGTGCAAATTTTATTTGATAGTGTCAATTATTTAACGAAATAATTGTTATTACTTACTTCTTTGTAATACATATTAAATTGTGTATATATTTTTTAACAGAATTTCCATTATGACCTTAAATATGTATCCTTACACTTTTTCTTTCATTGAAACTCTTTTGGCTAGCATTTCTTTGGTTCAATTTTCATAACATATTTAGCAATAGCAAATCACTTGTATCCTGCAGATTGACTGTTAATCTGCTGCAGATGCAAAGTTAAAAGTTGGCAAATTCCATCAGCACGGCTCCATCAGTCCATTGTATCAGGGTGCCATTACAGTTACAGTAATTTGTCACATCTCAGTCATCCACACTTCCTCCGTCTGCAAATCTAGTAGTTGACAACAATCCGTAATAAGCGATAATCAGTCACTATAATAGCAGGGATGCCAACTTTCACAAGGAGTAAAAGTAATGTAGAAATGCCGAGAAGGGTCGATAACACTATCACACAGGAAATTTAACTAGACAAATTTAATAATGCAATGTATTAAGAATTTTTAAACAAATTACTCCTCATCAATGTCCTCTTCGGTTAAAGTTGCATCAATGGGAGAGAGCTTTTTGTGGAAGATGATGCGGCACACTGCATGTTGTACAGCATTGTGGCTAATTTTGCACATTGATGAATGTTGTTTCATGGCATAATTTCCATTTGGAAATTGGTTGGAATTTATAAAATAACAGAACTCCTCAGGAGGAGAACTGCTTTCATCAGTTTACTGAGAGAGGAGTATTTTCTTATTCCAAACAAATCTGTAATCTTAGACATTTAAACTGGATTTAATCAGTGTTATCGTTGCTAAGATAAAACAATCAAACTGGTGGTGACTTAATTACCATTATTCAATTTCTTAATGAGTGAGACTCAACAAAGAACTCAATGTATAAGAATGTTTTGTCTTCCCATTTACAAACATCAGCAATTTCAGCATTCTCCAGAAAGTTAGTCTTAACTGGCCAGTTCAAAGCTATATAACAAATTCTTGTGTAAAATATTGCGAAGTTTTCATGAATCTTTTTCAATGTATCCTCATTTAAATTAACTTTCTTCACGTAAATTCTGGGTTTTGTTCCTATAACATTTACAAAAGTTTAGGTTCATTCAAGAATATTTTTTAATACAAATTTATTTTTATGTGAAATTACAAAGGTGTCATTCTGTGCTCAGCATACCCTTTAAATAATTTCGTTTGTATATTTTGAGTAGTTTTTCATTGGGTAAGTAGTGAAAACAGTAAAATTGTTACCTTGGCCTGCGCTTGTACAAAAACTATGACACAAAAATATATTTTATTTGTGGGAAATTGCTATTAATATAATGTGTAAGAATTGGGCAGTGTTTGGTACAGTTACAACATTTTAGGTGCAGAGCGCCCATATATGTACTGTAAACAGAATAAGAATACTAAAACGTTCAGACAAGTGCCATAGCATTACTATTCATAAATCCAATAATTATTTAATTTAAAAAATTAATATATCATACTTTTAAAATGGACTAAAATTTATAAAGTAATTTATCCTAAGAAAATTTACTTAAGATTTAAAACTATAAACTTGGGACCCATGCAATAGATAAATACTGTCGTTGACGTAAGTCCCTAACAATTTGTTAGCTCTGCAAATGGTATATTTGTTGTGTGAGGTTTCGCAACGACATCTACTCTCTATGTTCTATTCCATGCGCACAATAATTTTCATTTTAAGTCATACAATTATTTTCATGGGAGAAATTATTCATATCCTGCTTGGTTATTCTTGGTTCAAACTAATGAAACAAGACTAAATGAGTTACATTTAAATAACTGACTCTACAATGAAACATATTTAATTTGTCAATATTTAATCCTGTTTAGTTATATTGAGATTTTATCTTTTCCTTTATTATATCTGAGTTACTCTGTTTACAAAGATACTTTCAAACATTAAAACTGTAAAAATTTTCACTATTTGCTAGTACCATCTTGATGCAATAACTATCTTCTGATGCATCTTAAGTGGTAGCGATATAGCGAATACAGTGTATTTTCTGTACAGAACAATTTAAGTATAAGTTTTCTTTACTTAACTGAGAAAACATTGTTAGCTGATGCCGTTAATTAGATTTGATATTAATTTTTGTATTTTAAGTGTTTCGATACTTGGGATTCACATAAAATTATACCTTTTGTCATACTGAGGTGTAGTGTAAAATATGTATGTTAAATAATATAACATATAAAATACAAAGTATATAAATTATCTTTTGAATATCAAAAGAGGTTTGAATAAAACCAGTTACAGTACAACAACAAAATAAGCCCTTTAAATAACCATTAGCCAGTATAGTTCAGAACATAAAAATTTATATCCCTCCATTTTAGTTTTCAAATCTTTGAAATTAAGTAGACTACACATAATTTTGCTTTTGTAATAATATTAACGAACATGGCTTTTTGGAGTTTGTTGCGTCTAAATGATGTAGAAATTTATTCAAGTCAAGTACATATTTAGTAAAACGTGAGTTTTTACTCTGTGTTCTACATAGAGACCGAGCAGGTAGTAGAGTAGCTCTAGTGATGTCGTGGAGCTGGGTGTGGTGGGTGAATTAAGTTAACTTCAATCCAGTTTTCTGTTTACAGATTTGTCACGAATTTTAGATTTGCTAATACATAATAGTATTTGCAATCCTCATTCAGTAATGAATTTGTTTATACTGTGCATGAGTAAGCGTCATGTAAAAGATTATTTTCATTCATAATTTATTCAGCTATCACTAAGAAACTTGTATTTTGGATGTGAGTGTGCAGCGTTAACATGACAACTAATGAAATAAATATCACAGCTTTGTTAATAATATTTAAACCATTACAGCAAACTTTGCCATCATTACGAGGCTATGCTGCACTTTTTCCAACCAGGGGGTTGTGGTGAGGAAGGAGGAGAGGCAATCCACCCATAAACCCCTTACCCAGCGAGTAGCAGGGCAGGCTGTCACTTGTCACCTTTATGTGGTGGGCACTGGCACAGTACACCGTTGCCAGATGTGTCATGCATGCAAACGTGTAGTTTTAGCACTTGCCAGAGACGATAATTTGAGTTTTGACGACATTTACATAGAAGAGTGATTTCAATCATATACCGGCAGTGAATATATTGAGACCATACTAACAAATTTCTTGTTGGCCTAATTTGCCATTCAAATAATGTCAACAGCTTAATTATGGCGAATGCTGCAAGGTCTTCATCACAAGTGTGTCTTTAAACTTCGACGTTGCGTTTTCTGTAAGTGAGCTAGGATGCCTTGTTTTTAATCAGAATATGTAGGCAGCCTGTCCTTTGAAGGTTGACGAGAGAGTGTGGAATTTATCGATGGAGGTGTTAAATGTGAAGGGGGTTCAAGGTTGGAAAGTTTAGGAAGAATTTGGAAAGAAGGTTGGTTAAACTTGTTAATTGTAAATCATTGTTCATAATTAGTTACTATTATACGAATGAAATATGTGTTACATGATATTTGTTTCAAAAATTATGTACAATACATAATGTTTTTTTTTTAAGCAGGTTAAATTGAAATGTTTCCAGTTCCAAAGAGCTTATTTAGTTTTACCTTTTAACCGTCACATTGGGTGAGGCACAAAAGTTGAGCGAGTGCCAACTGTACTACCAATAAAACATGTGTATTGTAAAGTCCATCATATGTTTCTATCTTTGCGTTGTTTTGTTTAAACTGTTCATAGTAAAGGGAGCACTTTGGGAATCCTAGGTACATTTTTCCTACTTACTAATCTCTGTTGTTTGCTGTATGTTATCCATAACGTGTAAAGAGTTCTCTGTACTCAAAAGTATATGCGAGACCATAGTAAATTAATTTTTTTATCCTTCACTGTTGAGTGATTTTTAAAAATCTGAGATCCAGAAAACATGTTTCTAATAGTTTTTGCAAATTTTTTAACAATATAGTTCTATAGATTGAAGTAAGTAGTGTGTTCTTTTTGTAGATATACTTTCAGTGCTAGTTAAACCATTTTGAAAGTCAGAATAATTGTTTAAACAGCGTATACTGAACGAATTTCCTAACCTTCCGTGTTGCCTAGAAATGTGTGCGAATAAAATCACGTGTTTTTTAATAATGATTTTTAAAAAACCACCTTTTATTTTATAAGCGAAAATCCAAAATTCCTCAATGCAATAATCTGTATCCCTTGTTCCAATAGTATATGTAAATACTATGTAAAGTTTGCAATAATGTGAAGTACATTGGTAAGGCATTATGTAACTGTCAGAGAACCTTTTTAAAAGTGTTTTGTAATTATGGATTAAAAATACATAAAGCACAAAGCAGCAGCTCCTGTACAGTAATTTTAAAAATGTTTAAAAAATTACAATTTTTAATATTTATATTTCTAAAATAAACAAAAATAGAACAATTTCAGGTTACTAACCACATTTTCATTTTTTTGAGCAGATCAACAAAATAAATGTAAATTTTGATGAGGTATAACTGCAGCATATTTTGAATGTTACATTTTAAAGTTTACTGTAAACACTCCCAAATGAAGTTTATAGGGAAGTAAATGTCAGTAAAAACATCTGTAATAGGGGCGGATCCAGTTCTAGATTGTGGAGGGGGCCATGCCTTAAAACATAGCTATACCCACACCCCAAGCCAAAAAGGAGGGGTCCAGGGGATCCTCACATGGAAAAAATTGGACTTTATGTTGCAAAATAGTGCTATTATAGGAGTTTCCAAACTAAAAAAGGTATGAATATAGTTAATGTGAAGTTAACATTTCTTGTTTATTTTAAATAAATGTTTGTTTACAGTATGTGTAAGATGGTAAAATAAACTAGGTTGATTGTGTAGTTGTTTGGAACATTGTTTGCAGGCCCACTTTCAACCATGCCTGTAACAGAGCCAATGTGTGGAGGGGAAGAAGAAATAACAAGTAAATGGTGTTCCCACAGTATTTTCTTTTGAGGACTGAGACAAGTGAAGAAGAACTGCTCGAAAAGTAAAATTTTAATTTTTTATTTGTAAAGATTAAGGATGTCCAAGTGGTAGGAAATAATAATTTTTTATTTATATGAAATAGTGTTAGTTGTAGGTGTTACTTGGGAGTACATGTTCCTCTTAAGAAAAAAAATTAATCTCGGCCAGTTTTCCCATAGAGGCACTTCAAAGTCAATATTTGCATGCTTTTAGTTCTTATAAGCTGCAAAAACTACTGAACATAATGAAATGAAAAAATTGTCACTGAAACTGCATGTTACGGCCTACTACACGGCATGTTTTAAAATTGATTACAAAATATTTTTGTATTTTTAAAAAAACTTATATGAGGCTGAAAAAAGCAAAATTTCACACAAGTTACGCTGATGCATTGTAAGAATGGATGGTTGTTGCATAACTTGACTTAGCTTACACAAAAGATGGTGATACACTGTAAGAATGGATGGTTGTCATATAACTTGTAAGCTAAGCTTACACAAGTGATGCTGGTACATTGTACAAATGGATGGTTGTCATGTAACTAGTAAGCTGAGCTTATATAATAGATGCTGAGGAACTGTAGAAATGGGTGGTTTTTCAATTGTTTGGCAGTTTAGGGCTGTTTTCACAATGTCTTATTACTAGAGACAAGAAAATTTTGTTAATTCAATGACCTGCAGGCTAGAATCTATTGTCCGATGCATACTCAAGCCCATCTATTTGTTCATTGTTCGCTGTTTCACTGAGTAGCAGCTAGTTGACAAATGGTCGGGACTTGAGTATGTGTTGGGTATTTTATTCTAACGGCATGTCACTGAATTCGCGAAATTTTCTTGTCCCTATTTATTACAGTCTGATTAAATGTTAGTTTGGGTTTTTGAAACTATGAATAGGGTAATCATTGGTTATCTTAAAACACAAGAAATTGTCCAGATTACTATGTTTGAACATTTAACATACATGGCGCATAGACATTTGTTTTCCAGCATCAAAATATAACAAATATTATGAAAACTTAATGATTTACCTCATATTTAGAAAAATGAACTTACATGTAGGCGAGTTCTTTAACCAAAGTCATCATTTATGTAATTTTCAGTGTGTCGTACCATCTAAAACAATCTTATGTACAGAGCTTATATTCCAATTGTGGTTACGGCACATACTAATGTTTTCTTAGATGGTATAGTAAGTGAAGATATTGTAAGTACAGTATTGTGAAGCCTATCCGTAACTAAACTTGTCACATCACTTGGTCTATTTACAATTACTGGTAATTTTTATTAACAATGTTGCTAAACATTAAACTATGTTTGACCAAATACATATTTGCAATGTTTATTTAACCATTGATAAAGTAAACTGAGAATGAATAATTTGAATGTAGATAATTATGTTTTGTGATTGTATTTTTTTTAAGTTGCAAAGCTTAATAAAGCATTATTTATGAAGGATCTACAGTAGTACGTTAATATTGTATGTAAAGAAGAGAATTGTGTTGTGTGAAAGCTTTATTCATGACTCTGGCTTCATTTGCTGAAATCCACTTATACAGTTATTGTATTGTGTGGTTGCTCTTTCCACAGATGTCTTTGACGATACAACAGATCATCCTTGATGCAAAGCGCTTAGCAAGCAGACTGAAGGAGCAGGATGCAACTGCAGATTCCTTGTTATCACAAACCCAGTCTGTGTACCGGGAGATTGATGCCATGAGACAGGTATATTTGAACACGTTGCAGCCAGTGTATAGTTGAACTGAATTTTCGTAAACATGTTCTGTGGTAATAAGACAGTGTGTGTTTAATCACTTTAATATACCCAAGAAGTTACTGTGGAACAGATTTCATTAGTGTAAACCTTATGTATTACCAACATTTTTGACAGTACATGTTAGCTTGTTCCTTAATAATTACGCAACAATTTTGCTGTCCTGAATGCAGCCAGGTTTGTTTGGGATGGAGGGATTGAAAAATTAATAAATTAAATTTAAGTTATTAATTTAATTACAACATTCTACATTAAGTGTACAACACTCAGGATTTACTCTTTTCTGTTAAACACTTACAGATATTATGTACAGGCAACCTCCCTTAAAGCCTAATTTACTACTCTAGTGTATAATTAATAACGTCTCTCTCACTCTCAAATCCATCCTCTCGCCACGTAAGTTTCTATCTATAAATGTCTCACAATGTACAGCTACAATTCATCCTGTTCATCCACTCTCACCCCTTACTCACACCACTCGAAAAGTGTCACCATCGTCCACACCACCATAGCCCCTCCTCGATTTGCTTGTCCCGTCTCGTCCCTCGCTGCCAAATCCATTGCGAACACTCACCAGATAAACGCCATAATCACTCCGTCTATGCTCGCAGTGGGCCGGTATTTATAGTCACCCGCAACGACGCCCAGAATATTCTCAGAGCTCGCTGACCATGCTGGTTGATGTAAGCTGAACATTGTAGGTGATGCTGGAACATTCAGTTACGTCCGAGCTGAAGTGTTGTCCCGGATGACTTGACAGGGGCCCACCCATTCAGAACGCTGTGACGTCAACTAGGCGCAAGTTGTCCGCGTCACCAGAGGCGGGAAGATGGGGAAGAGGAGGGGTGCAGTCCGCGACTCGTCGCGTGGCTTGAGGTAGTGAGCAGTGGGAGGATAAAAAAGCGCGGCCCACCCAGCCCAACGCCTTCGAGAGTACCGACTCGTTAACAGTTATTTAATTAAAGAAAATATTTAATTTTAATGTATGTAATTTAAAATTCCTAAGATGCTGTAGATTTTAAAATTTCTATTTTTTTGTCTGAAGTAAAAGTTAATAATTTATATCTGTAGATAGTTAACTCCTGATGATAAAAATGAAAACACAAAAAGATGACACATGTGATGAACTGCATATTAAGGGAATCTGTAGGGAAGAGGACAGTTATTTGTTCAGCCAACAAATAGCACAGCGCAGGCATCATAGATGGAGTTTAAACTGAAAGGAAGCAATCCACAAAGTAATTAATTCAATCATACCAATCAGAAGGAGAAGGTTTAAAATATATCCTAGAAGAATAAGTATGATAAATCATAATATTTGAAGAACAATAAAGCGCAAAAAAAGAAAGCAGTTTATACATGGTTTGGATGCAAACAGTAAAATTTTAACTGTGGGGTGGTTCCCTTATGCAATGCAAAATAAAACATACGTAGAATGAATTGCAATAAAAGTATTTTACTTCTGCTAAAAAAATATATCAAGGACTTCTAACAAGAACTAAGCATAATTTTGTCCTCATACAGTCAGTCACCATCACTATTGCACACAGTTTGACACATTTAGTTCTTACTTTTTTATGATTTTATAAACTTTCAACTTATATGTTGTGGTTAGGAATAGCAAAGAAAAATTCGGAAATTTTAAGCAAGTTATATGAAGAGCAAGTGTGTTTGTCTGATTAAATTCTCTATAGGTGGTTCAGAGTAAAATGAACACTTTTAAAACCCTAGTTAATTATTTTTTACTTTCAGGTAATTTATACTTTCTTGTCACTTGTTAATGTAAACTAAACAATGTATGTAACTGTCGAAGCATATAGAGTATACTGTATACAAACAATAGTTGACATCTAAGATCACAATATGTATACTATTTTTAAATTATTGTTCTACACAAGTTGTTCAAGAGTGCACACCTTATTGTGAAACACCTATATGGAAAAAAGAGGACGTTTGGCAATTTTTTTTTTATGAAACCTAGCTTGACAGTTTATGAGGTGGTAAAAAGAAGACATTTCCAGGTAAAAGAATGTCTGGTAACCCTACTCAAATCCCACTTGTGCTTGCAACACCACAATGTCCTTGTCTAGGCAGTACCGCGGCACATGCTAGGCCGAAACTTGCATCTGGATTGGAAGCGTTAGGTTCTAATCAGCTTGCGTGTAGTGTACGTCGCTGGCATATTGACCACCGTCCGTTGTCACTAAGGTGCTGGAGCTTGTTTTCTTGTTCCCATGGCGAGCAACTGCATGTGGTGTGAGCCGTACAGCTATTATGTGACCATCTTGTTACATTTCTTCCTAGGTATGCACATTCGTATAGGTCATTCGGGATAAAGTAAGCCCTAAAGATTCAAGCTTTGAAAAAATCACTAGTCGTTACTGCATATACGCCACCATCAACAGGAGTTACTTTACTGCTTTTATTGTTTGCAGCGATTCATGGCATGTTGTTCCGTGTATTTTCCTATTTGACTACAACATTGGTGAAAGAACATCAGATGAAATCAACCTCTCTGTATTTAATACACTTTAAAATACATATTTATGATATTGACATTTCTACTTACAATGTAATTAGACTTCATGGGCGCCAGAATAATGTGATGCTATCGCCGGCTTCAGGTCATCTTGCACGTTATTGCTTGCTCTGCGCTTCAGACAGTTCAAAATTCCGACAGGTGGCATCAAAGTTAGGTTTTCATCGTTTTTTCGCCTCTTCGCCAAGTTGTGTCATTTGTGTGTGTTTGTCCGTTGTGCGTATATACACATTCAAAAGTATTGTAAATTGCTATGAATATCATTGCCAAATGATGTGAAACCATTGGTATTCTGTAAAATATGTTTTACGTTTGCCATCCTAGAAACAACATCCTTTTTATTTCACACCTTGAGAAAATTTGTTATTTATTGTTTCTGTTAAGTGTGTCATCGTCCATTGCAGTAGAACAGAACGAAACTTGAATTCTTGAATTGTGTGTGTCATGTGTGTTTTTAGTGGTGGTTTTGAGTTACAAATTCAAATAATCTATGCCCACATTTACGAGATTCGTAACGGCAATAGTGCGTGTTGTATCAGTTAGTCGATGGACAGAAACCAATATTATAAGACGTTAAATGGCAGGTATTCATAACTACAATTACTTTTTATTATATCTTATATTCAGCCCCCTTGCATTTAATGAGTAGATATTGTAGATAAAATTTATTAGAGCAGTTTAATGTAATTGTAAACTTTGCACGACCCTATAGTAAATAAAAGCACGTGGCAATATTTAGGTTTACATTCGGCGGAGTGATATAAACTAGCAGAAAATACAAATTAATCAGGGCTTTTTTGAGTGCTCACTTTATTCCGAATCACCTATACATATATTCATTCGCCCATCAGAAATACAAGGTACACAAACGGGCAGCTGGCCTGTCGCAAGTTACCTGCGACAACCACACAGTGATGGAGATATCTCAGCGAGACATCCAACATCTCGTCCTCTCAATGCTTTCTTACTTTACCACCTGCTCTTGTAGACTATGGTATAGCTACGTGATGCTTACTGTGTGTGTGTGTATATATATATATATAGCTTTGTTCTGTACATCACACTGATCTATGTACAGTGGGTAAAATGGCCATTAAAAGTTTATGTGGTTGCTTGTGTCGTTCTTGGTTTTGGTTGCCTTAACAGTACTCTATGGGAAAGAAATCTGCAGAAAGAAATGTAAATTTTCCTGGGAAACAAACATGTTTCTTTATGATTTTATTTTTAGAGATGATGTACTCTGGACGAGATAAACACAAATAAATGAGTGTACATTATCACTTAGATCGTTGTTTTCTCTTTAGTGGTCTGCAGTTTGCAGCAATGAATTTTAAATGGAAAATCTTTGATACAGAAATTACTTCTCAATGTATGAATTTGTATGATATTCCTAAAAATGTGAAAAAATTGCTGTGTGATACATATTTCTTAATGAGAAACCTGGGTGATGTTTGTGTTTAAAGGAAGTATTTTGTATCCACAATAAATAATTAAAAGTTATTAAGGCTTGAAATTTTTATAAAATTATTTTCTGTTTCGGTATTGGGTAGGAAAAGTAGTGATAGGATTCTCTTTATTCGAAATAGTTAGCGTTAGGGACATGACATTTTCATAAATTGATTTTTACTACATATAGCGAAATAATGCCATATTAAAAAATACACGTGTGAAATTACTAAAAAAATCAATTTAACATGATTTTTTAAGTAGTAACAAAACTGTCTTCACTAAGTAACCTCTCTGCAAGAATCGAGTTTCAGGTAGAATGTATGCAAACGAGTATCAATAATCTATAGTTATCTCGTAAGGCTTGGGTTACAAACCGGAATTGAACAGAAGTCAGTTTTAAAATCAAGTATATTTAAAAATCAGTGTACTCCATTCCGCACAACCAAAATTAAAAGGAAGTTACCTTTCTTTTGTCACCCAACCTGCAAATACTTTTTCCAGGGCGTAGTATTTTCTTAAGCGAGTTTAAATGTGATACTACTTTTCAGTGCTTTTAAATACGTCTTGGGTTTGTTGTTATGTACTGGTATGAGAACAGGTTTATATAGTCGAAAAAATCACATTAATAATTTTCGTAATTTTGTTAGTGTATGATTCAATTTGATAAGGCAAATAAGTTTTTGTTTTGAACTTCAGAAAGATTTAGGTGCTCATTTTGCAGAATTTTTTTACCACAGTGACAGTGCAAGGTTTTTTTTTTATAAAGCCAAAAATACTTTCAACTTTAACATGATTGAAGATCTCAAAATACTGACTTTTGTACTGTATATAGAAAATAAATAAAAAACAATTATGATGTACCGAATTTACAAAACAACAGTGGACTGGATTCAGGACACATAGATTGTACATATAAACATTATCTCACAAAATAAAGACCACCTTGCAGCAAGATTCTAAGTAAGGTGGCATCGAAACTAATACATCACTAATTCCATTTTAGTACGTGCGTGTTATGTACACTTAACAAGTGTTTAATTCAATATTTGATTGTTCACTTTATATATATATAGGCTATACGTATATATAAAGACTATACTGTACAAAGATGTACTGTACTTATTTAACACGTAAGTGATACAGCGCAATGCTTTATTCTGTCACCCGTCACTCGTATATCATACAAACAGCAACTTTCCATTACTTTAAATACATCTGCTTGCATCACGTACAATTGCCTATTATTCTAAGTTGTGGTTTAGTTTCTTACTAATCCGTTGGTTTCACTGGTTTACAAAGCCATATTGTGTGAAGACTTCTATCAATTTTTTTACACATTTCTGTATGTATGTGCAGTAGACCCCCGATCTAACGATATCGGATCTAACGACATCTCCATCTAACGATATAATTTCCAGGAACCCTGGAAAAATTAATATTTTCAAAATTGATCAAAGCTAAGCAAAGTGCAATATGTCAAAGTAAAACGTTATTTAAAAATAAATTTGCATACATTAAACAATAACATACTGCAGTTATAATAAATTAGTGATATGCAGCTGTGAAACACAAAAACTATTAAAAAAATGTTAGAAACTTTGGCTGGAATGTAGTTAAAGCGCGCACCTGGTGAGTTTGGTTGCCCAAGCAACACCGGCACATGTGAGACGTGATGACTCAATGCTGCCTTATCTCCTCCTCACTTCTCCATGCTCCCTCCACAGTTCACGCCTATCTTACATTTTTCCACGCGCCTTCCTCTCTGCACTTCCCTCTCCTTACTCCTACACGTCTTATCTGTGCCACGCAGTCAGCCACCTGACGTGAGCATAGTAATGGTGTTGTATTGTTCGACTTGTTGATCGTGTTGTATTTTGCTTGGAGAGTGCTGTGCTGTAAGAAACGCACTGCTAAAAATAGATAACACCCCTCCTGACACTCCACGTCAGCCAATAACCATTCACTCCCATCACCCACCCCCTGCAGACAAAACAGATTGTTCTTGTGTGCACGCGCATCAACTGCCGGTGCCGGCTGTGATAAGTCACGTGACAACGGGCAGCCTGTCTAGCCGCAAAGCAGTGCCACGTGTTTGCCTTTCTTTCCCAACCTGTCCCAGTCATCGTCTGTGTTTCCGTGTCTGGTGAGAGCCCAGGGTGTTGGGGATGAAGAGAAGAAACGTTTCTTTTTTTATTACAGCACGGCCAAAAAAAGACCAGCATGGCACTCAGTCCGTAAAATAGGTAAAAAAGAAAAAACAGTCCTGCATTATCTCATATTTTTTCTCTTGCTTCACTTCAGGCTGTGCGCATTCAGCTCGTCTTGACCGTGACAACTTCCACTGTCATTGATCACTCTGCACGTGAGGCAAATGGCTGCAGCGTAAATACAGCCTACAGTAGTCACGTGTGCTACATTTAGGCTGATAAGATTTTTAATTATGCTCATTCAACAGGACTGCGAAAAGAGCGACTGCGACCCGCGTGTCGAGAGCCACTCTGCCTATATTCTCAGTGCAGACTTGTGCATTGCGCATAATTTTAAGAATTTTTCCTGTAGGCCAAAGACTTTAAACGACAAGTATTTCTGTAATTATTTTAGTGACAGCATCTTGAAAAGTCAGTTTTTAGCCTTTCTCTGAGTGGCTCCAAATCGCGTTTCTAATATGTGTATTGGTTTTTAAAAAAATAAAGACTTTTTTTTTCTTTTATAAGCATTTTTATTCGTATCTCTTAAAATGGTATAATAGCAACAAGCTGTAACAGTTCATGTTCAATTATAAAAAAAAATACTTAATGGCTTTACTGAAATGTTTTAAATCGTGCACTAGGAGTTGTTCTGTTGGTGAGCTTTGCACCAGGCATGCAGGATGAATCACGCGCGCACGAGTTGAGGGAGACAAGCCAAAGCCAGCCGGCCACTTTCCCCTCCCCCATCCTACACAATTAGACCTAGCGCACCTCGCGGCCGCAGGCGTCACGGCACACCGGGAATTATGGAGCACCATTTTATTTGGAAGACACCTTTTCTTTATACTGAAATATAATTTCAAGAAAAAGTGTTTATTTTAAGTCTGAAATTGTTCTATATTAACTATAGGGAAAAAAGCACTTAAATTTTTTTTAATACTAGGTGTGTCATTAGATCGAGGGTTTTCTGTATCTGTGTTCTGGCTGCAGAGTGCCATCTGTTATTCGTTCCTCTGACATGGTGATGCGCCGTGCCATATTTCTTTCGTTGACATGTGATATGGCAGTTTCTCGCGAAGCCGTAGATAATTTTTAAAAGACTTTGGCTCAGATCTTAATGAAAGTGATGATGGTGCATCATATTTTCCATGAGATAATTAATCAAGCAGTGACTCAGGTATGTAATTGGTTACTTCGAACATAAATGCAGTATTTAACCATGTACCCCTGCCTCTATTTAAGACCCATACCCCATTTTTTTAACATAGTCTCAAGGAATAATTTTTTTTGCTATATACTGTAGTTCTAATTTATTTGTTTTTGTTCAAAAACTTAATTAAATAACATTGCATATTAATTGAAGTATATATGTGGACGATGTAAGAATTTAATGATCCCTAAAAAAATATAAGTAGCGCTCAGGATCATTTGACATGTTGGAAGGTATACAAACAATAGTAATGGGTGGCACACGCTGCAAGGCACACAAATGTTCCGTAAGGGCAGCGTAAATTGCACTTCGTCTTGTAGTGCGGCGGTACTTCCACCACACTATCAGACCATCCTGGTCACTGCACCAGAAATGTGACTGGTCGGTCGCATGAATGAAAATATTCACATCACCGTCAACTTCATATCTTGGTCACGGCACCAGAAATGTGACGGCTCGGTTGCATGAATGAAAATATTTACATCGCCGTCAACTTCATGTCCTGGTCACGGCACCAGAAATGTAACACGTCTACTACTCAACTTATAACTCGTTGGCGTGACTGTTTTTATTAATAAACTTTAAATTCCAACTTTTACATACTGAAAGTTTTGGATTTCATTCATAATAGTCTTAAATAAATCATCATAGCCTGATGCTCGCGGGAGGAAACAGCTCATCCTAAAAAATAAACTTACGAAGGTTTTCAAACAAGGTTCCAATAAACCAAAACACACCACGACATCTTAATTATACCATCCTTGCGAACGCATGTGCCCTCCACTCGGCAACGACCAAAAGCACTGCAAGATTTACATTTAACTATAATTACTCATGGCTGCTCCGCTACCTTGCTCCCACACAGCCCACGCACCATTCAACACACCCATCTTCGTCCGCGACTAGACAACAAGTAAACATGGCAGACCCCGCGACGCTTGTTCTCTCCCTGCAGCGCCTCTTGTGGCCACCCAGTGCACCAAGGTAAAAACGTAAAGGAAAATTACCACTAAATTAAATGTAGTTAACAAATTACAGTCTCTATGCATCTAAACAACCTGTAAAGAGAAAATATTGCTTTAAAAACCATAATTATATTTTAATTTACGACATATTTTTCTATAAATTTAAACTGCATGTCCATCCATTGGCCCAAGCAGACCCGCGCAAACATATCACAGTCTCTCTCGCACACTCAATGAGCGGCAGCGCACGTGCACTTCATGAAAAGTAAAAGTAGTAGAAAAATTTTAAAATCTAAATACCGTATAGCGATTGCAGGAACTGGGTAGGCACACCTGTGCCATCAAACAGAACTAGCCAACAATACACCCAGCCTGAAATTAAGTACTAATATAGTTAAGCTGCAAATGAAAATATTAAATTTAAATTAAAACACAAAGTTGTCTCAGCCTAAACATACCAAATTAAATACAAAATCGGATAATGTCAACAATACCTGAAAATAATTAAATAGAATAATAGCAAATTCAATAAATCAAACATAAGGAAATAATCAAAAATAAAAATAAGACAGAAAATATTTAAGGCCTAAGTGGTGCCTCACAGTCTGTAGGTATCAGTACTTCGGATGCTGTACTGTGGTTCATTCTAGCGGAGCAATAATGGTCTTGGCTTATGCGCTTCCACATGTTATGCAACAAGTGCATGTCGCTCATAGGACTGGGCAAGTGAGACAAAGGATCTAGGTGCTGCAAGTTCAACGAGTCCCAATGTCTGTTGTGAATATTTACTGCTTATGTGCTACAATTTGACGTTAAGGGGTTTTGATAATTATATTTCTATTGTGATAATTCCTTCCACCAATCTTGTCATGTATGATAAATAACTTTTCCAAGCCCTTAATCCAAAATCCTTTATTTCCGTGTATGATCCGCATCCCAACTTTTCAGTTCTGTTTTTTAGAAAAAAATTTGTGTGTGGCACATGGGTAAATATGGTAATTACTTTGTTTTCATTTTGTTTACAAAATGATTCCAGTGTTTTTTTTTTTTCCATCCTGATTGATGTCAATTTCCATTTGATTGTGAACTTTACATTAGCATTGCAAAATATTTCAGTACTGTGACTGTGTTTTTCATGACAAAGCACATTCTTTTTTTTTTTTTATAGACCCTATGATATTGTTTTAGTTTGACAAAATGTTACGTTGTGTTTACCGATGGTTGTGTCCCCTACCCACACTGACTTCCAATTTTTTTTTTTTTTTGTATCTGTTATCTGCATATTTTCTTGTATGAAGTGTTGATTCAAGGTAAATTGTGAAACAATGTGTTTTCAGAGAAGTAGTGTGCTATAATGAGAGATGTGATGGCAATCTGGTGGTGTTTTACTTATTATGGCCTAGGGAAACCATCAAAATATTTTGGGAGGCTGTGAAAATCAGTACTGTGTAATGATAATTAATTAAAATAAATGGTTAACATATCTCAAGTGGTATCAGTGATGCACACAGGCACATATTTCAGCTCTGTCTAGTAACAATTTCTTTATTTTAAAGCATAGTGTGCAGTATATACTCACTTGTGGTCCCTTTGAGAACTTTGAGTTAAATTTATAAAAATGTGAAAATCTGAATTTTCAATTGATAATTAGCTTGATGTATGCATCTGTTTGTATCTTGAAGATTATTCAAGTAAAGTTATGTTGTTAATCATCATGTTAGCTGCTATGTCAGTGTTTATGACTTCTAGTGTTGTAATTTGATTGAGTCCAGATTGTGCAAAATTTTGTGAACTAATTTTTTTCTAGGCATGTGGGGTGTCTATGGACGTAAAATTTAATTTCTTAAACTTTTTCTCTCTTGGTAAGTTGCTGGTTTTTGGGTAGTTTTGGTGATAAATGCATTTTGGTAAAATTGGTATAAATTAGAAGTGAAATCGTTAGCGCCGAGACTGGCTGGTGCCAGAAGGTTTGGTTGAGCACAAAGGAATTTCCATTATTTCTGCATGCTGTGCTGTGATTGGCTGTAGGTCGAGTTTAAAATGTTGTGATGCTCACAGTATGCATGAACAGCTTTTGGAACTACTTTGTGACCTGATTTGTGTAACCTTTATAAATTATATACATGTGAATACTCATTGAGGCCAGCTTGATTAGTGGTAATTTAGACTATGTCAGTTCAGGAGGCAGTATGAAACTGCTTAACTTATTGTTATTGTAATTTTTTTTACTGAGTGATGTTGTTTGGAAAGTGCCCAGTTTCCGGCGCATGAATATGCTATTTCAATAGCTGGCTGGATAAACACGGTCCTTGGTGCGGCCTACTTGTGGGGAAAGCCTGGTACGAGGCAGAGGTAGCCGAGAGTGCAGGAGAATGATGGAGGGCGGGAAATCCCGTGGCGGGAAAGAGTAAAGTGATCATCAGTGTTCACTAGCAAACTATTTTTTTTTTGCAGGGCAGGTTTTTGCGGGCTGCATCCCAGGACTGTTGATTATCCGGCCTAGTTATCGTAGAATTAAAACAGTGCCGTCACTATTTGTACTGCAGTTGTGCATAATTGTATCAGTGGTAATTTCAAGTGAATTCGCTTGTACCTGCTTGTAAATTTAAGCGATTAAACAAAACGGAACTTGAGTTTGGAAACTAAAAACTGTTTTTTTTTTTTTTTTCCATCAAACATCTCAGAGTTGATAATGCACTGAGCTATACGAGGCAATAAAGACAAATGTTATGATCATATTACTGTGATGTGATTGTAATGAGACTCGAAATTAAGAGAATCACATTTGTGAATACATATTCTGAAAAGGTACTATATTGAAATTTTTTTAAAATTATGTTAATGCATTATACCCTAGGCCTAAATTACACAATTGGTAAACAGCTTTATGACTTTCTTTCATTATGTCAGAAAATTATTAGTTTGTTTTTCTATACGCTTGAATGCTTTTCTTGCGTTACAGATGAAATACGAGAGCAATGTTCATTATTACAGAGGTAGTTTTACAGTCGACTTTAAATACTGCAGTCGACAGTGAGTGATCACAGAGATTGAATCCCAGAAACCTGACAACCCAGATTTCCAGTCCACTTCTTATGTTACTGTGCCACTAGATGACAGCTACAGTGAATTTGATTGCTTTTATATCTTTTTTGACAATAACATGATGAAACAAACATATTAGAAAAGAAACTAATTAGTATGCAGCCTTGCAAATTGCTAAGATAAAATACCAGGTAGAAGTAAAAATATCAGTGTGGCACAGATGGCTGACTGTGAAATTGTGTGAATATAAATTCTTTTAAATTTTACTCCACGTGTGTTTTGTAACTGGAAGACATTAATGATTATCGGACCGCGGACATGTTTCTCACCTCACAATTTTCGGGAAAGTTGCTATCTGTAGATCAGTTGACTGGAGCCAACGGTAAATAGCCATGTAAATTATTCTGCTGGATGTTGAGCTTAATTGAGTGTGATGTATGTATACTCTATTGTTTTATGCTAATTTTGAATCCTTGGTGTGAGAGAGAGACAAGAGAGGGGGTGTGCATACAAATATGCATTTGTGCGTGGGTGTGCATACTGTAGAATAACTGTGGGGCAAGAACATGAATTGTGTGTGTGTTTGTGTGCAGTACCAGGAGGAGGTAGGGGAGCTGAACGAGGCGGCACGACAGCGGCCACACTCTGTACTGGTAGCAGGCATCCAGCAGGAGAACAGGCATCTGCGCGAGCTTCAACAAGAGAACCGAGAGCTGCGTTCTGCTCTTGAGGAACACCAGAATGCTCTCGAGATGATAATGAGCAAATATCGGCAGCAGGTGGAGCGCCTTGTTTCTAGTAGTCGGCTCGACCTCTCTGCCGTACATAGCACACACTATACACAGGTACTGCATCATACCCTCCGACCTGGTCATTATTGACCTTTACCCACTTAAAACTTTGGGTTTGCTGCCTTTCATAGAAATAATTTGTGTTTCATATAAAAATTTATAAATTACTATGATCTTACGCAACTTGTCATAGTGTGATGCGTCAGCTAGATAGAACACTGCTCTTATCTCAGGGTGCCATAAAGAACTCGTGGAGATCGTAGACAGCTTCTTATAGGACGCCACTAGTGAACAAATTACTCCACCAGAAGTATACTGATCATTTAATTTATGCCTCTCTAAGTACAGACACAAAAACTGTCCACTGCCGCTCTCAACACGCACACGTCCCAGTCTTGTCCACTGCTGCTCTCAACACGCACACGTCCCAGTCTTGTCCACTGCTGCTCTCAACACGCACACGTCCCAGTCTTGTCCACTGCTGCTCTCAACACGCACACGTCCCAGTCTTGTCCACTGCCGCTCTCAACACGCACATGTCCCAGTCCTATCTCCCAGATAAACTTTCTAGCGTGAATTTGGCCATGTTTACCAATTAAAAAATAAGAAAGCAGGAAATTATTATAAACTTTGGCGGTAGTTGAATTGTTTGTATGATCGAAATTACAGAAATTTACATTAAAAGTTTAATATGTAATAACCAACTTCAACATTCTAATAAAAGTAAAATTAAAAATTTAAGTAACCTCTGACATAAAAAAACTCTAGAAAGTAAAAAAAAAATTAAATTTCTCTCTTGGCCTTTTAACTTTACTAAAGTCAAGTCAGGGGGCCGCTATGTTAAGTAGCCTAGTATAATTAGTTGTACATAGGTTTTTAAAAAAAAAAAAAAAAATACCTACTAGTTTCAAACTGTATGGATGAACTCAGTTTTGTACATCAATCTTACAAGGTCTACTAAGTTCATGCAGTATTTCAATATTGTACCAGTTATTTGAGAGGTGTTCACTTAATAGCAGTGTGTGATGCAAGAAGGGTGGGGACGTCACAGAATGCTGTGACCAAACAAACAGGCAGACACATCAGGGCATATGTCTTTGATGGTTGTTTCTATTTTGTGAATTTTTTCAGAGTAAATTAATCGAGACTGAAAACTTAACAATTGGATATTGTTGTTTTATTACATGCCAACGTTGCTTACATATAGTTAAGTCGTATAATCCATATGTTTAGTATCATTAACAATATTCTTTTTATTTGTATTATTTTTTTTATTTAAGGGGTATTGATCCCTACCACCTTTGATTTATGTTTCTTCTCGATAACTTCTGTTCCAGTCGATGTATCAAAATTTTTGTCACGACAAAGCATAGATACAAACTTAATCGATTTTCTGTAATTGCTGGAACCATAATATATTCATTATTTTGCAACGGGAAACAGCTGGTAAGGAAAATTTGCTTTATTTAAGGGAGCGACTACAGAGGCCGGAACAATAACAGAAACAGAGCCATGTGGATTCCAAAAAGTGAATGAAACAATAAACTATGCCTTGCCGTGAAAAAAGTAAAACAATGTGTATATTCCCTGATTTATAAGAAAACCCGTAAAACCGATCTGACAGGGATCAATCCCCCTTAATTTAATTAGCGATCCGCCGACGTGACAACACTTATCATCAAATTATTAATAAGTACTTTTAATGAATTTAAAAGGCCAAGAGAATTTTTTTTTTGTATGGAGATGGCTTAAATTTTTTAATTTCACTTTTATTTCATGGTTTTTAAATTACTTGCATACACTAAATATTTACTAAGATTTTAGTAGTGCAAAAACCCACGTTTTTAGTTTCCATGTTAATTTTTTTATTATTTGTACTCATTTTGTTTTCTTTAATGTTTTGTTTGTAAATAAGTGATTGTGATTGGTACACGTTGATTACATACAAAATATAATTTTTTTTTGGTTAGATGATGATAGTAATTCTTTTATAATTAAGTGATTATTTCGTAGAGTTAGTTTACGGTTGCAGAGTTTAATTACTATTAAATTTATTTGAATAGTTCCTCATTATATTATTGTAAGCTTCAGTGAAAGTGTTAAACATGGGGATTAGGAGATACAGTGGAACCTCATTAATGCAAACCTGAACGGACCTAAATTTTTGCAGTTTGTAATAATGAGGTTTGTATTAAAAGGAGTTTGCAAAAACTTAAAAAATCATTTCTATATATTTTCAGGATGTTTACTCCCAAAATAAAAACTTTCAAACCACCATCATGACTTCCGTTAACCAGTCAACTAGTTCTCACACTGTTTTATGTATAACGGAACTTTATATTGAATATTTAAGTTAATATTTAATTTATCATCTTAATCCAAGGAGAAAGAAAACCCCTTTGTAGAAATGAGAACTTTGTATTAACAGGGTTTGTATTGAGTTTTCACTGTAAACTAAAAAGGTTCAAAATGAAGCCAAAAGACGCAAATTAATGCAGCCTGAAGATTACACTCTTAAAAGACACCAGTTTTTTGTATCGGAAGCTTCTCAAAAGACTGAACTGTGCAGTCAAAAAAGTCCACAAGACAGACAGCGTCATTTGGAGAGGTATGCGTTGACTAAGACTTTGCAGAGATGTAAAGAATGTTACTTATGTAGAACGGAGTTTATGTCAACAATAAATGCTAGGAATACCGGTATTTCGCAATCTAATGAAACTCTAGAGCAACGCTTAGTGGCCTTAAGTCATGTAAAAAGTTTCCAGGGTGTTGCAATTTGTGAACTTAATCAAAAAAAGTAATGTAATAATCCTAAGGCCAAATCTGCTTTAGCTGAACTGCAAAGATTACGAAACGAATTACCGTTACTATTGAATGTGTTGTATTCATAGTTTACAAAGAAAATGACAATGATTACGTAGCTGCATTCAGTGCATCGTTGCTAAGCAACACTTCCTGGAATAAATAATTAAAAATTAGAAAAAAGCTCATTATCTTTAATCGGCTGAACAGATTTTCTTGAATCATAGCTAAGAACCATCTCGATCACATCAGCTTTCAAACAAAAATACCGCATCAAAATTGGTCCATTTGCTTAGGGGCTACGATGCCGCAGACACACACACAGATGCACACATACACTAGACCCTTGATTTTACGAATACTGGCGGTTCAATTTATGACATTCGTAAAATCTCTACCTTCGTAAAATCGATTGAGGCCAATTTTGCCCCCCAACCCCACCCCCCTTTTTTTCCAAATTTTAAAACTGCATTTTTTCTGCAAAGTATATCCAGTGGGTTCCCGATTTTCGTAGCATTTTGCGGGAAAGAAAGAAAAGCTTTCATTAAAATATAAATTCATATCACACGACTGATGTCTTCCGATTAAAAAGGTACCCCTGAACGGTAAATATGACCGACCCATGTCCTGGAGAAAAGAACACCGAGCACCAAGTGTCTTCTCGCGAATGCATAGTCATTAGTTTCACACGAAAAATGACAAATAATAACTTAAGTTTAAATTTGTATCAATAGATAGACGTCTTCCGATTAAAATTACACCTACAAACCATCGATACGACCAATTTATGTCACAGAAAAAAATAAAACGCCAAGCACGGGTGCCTGCTCGCGCTCGTGTAGTCTTGATGTCCATAGCATTGCGTGGAAAAATAAACCTAAAAATGTTTACTAGACTGTTGTCAAAGGAAACTAAAATTAGTATCGCACGCAACATTTTTTATCGGAGGACGCGAGGATGGTGTTATCCTTTGGAACACGAAAATAATAATTCACGCGAAGTTTGAACAAAAGTCTTTGTACTGTATTGTGTTCGATACTTGTGCCCTTTTAACGATGACATACCCAGATGTGTGTGTATAGCAAGAATGCAAAAACGGCGCCGTCAACGAGTCCATACGTAGTCACTTATGCTGTTTTTACCCGTTGCCCAGTCGTGTTTACGTTCCAAACGCTTGCCTGGCTGATGTGTAGTGCTGATAACGCGCCTCCCTCTTTTTTTTTGTCGTCCCTTCACTTCACTTGCTGTCACGCACACATACACAACACTCACACTCTCCATCACGATGCAATGCTATGCTACAAGCAGACGACGGTAAGCTTGTATCAATCACCTGCATCACGGATAAATTCCATGAAGCCGATAATATGACCTCAGTGTCGGCGCCAGAAATCCTACAGCTTGGAGAAGTTTCTCACTTCACCAGGAAAACTGAATAAACTACTAAAAATTCCCAAAAATCGAAAAATAACATATAAGACATGCGACTATTTGTCATTTTCAGGGGTTGAGCGCTGGTAGAGGCGGAGAACGAAAAATCCTGTTGTGCACACTGTGATGGGGTCCTGCTCTTCACGTCTACGTGTTGTTGATGTCTAGATGTCCCTGTTCCGGCGGGCAGAATGTAATGCGGTTTCTCCCTTGCCGTCTCGTTGTCATTTAGATGTGTTGGAGGTTATGTCGTTCCTGTTCGGGACGGCAGAATGTGATGGGTCCTCGTCTACGTCGCCACGTTGTTATTTAGAATTTTGGAGGTTATGTGTTCCTCTTCCGGGCGGTCGAATGTAGTGGGGCTGCTTCTTCTACGTATGTTGTTTGTTTGTTTATATGTTGGACGTAACTCTCCTCCGTTGCTATTACAAGTAGTTAGCCGGCAAAAAAAAGCAAAAACACAGCGAGCTGATGTAGAGGCGGTGCCTATTATATTGATGCCCGGATAGCAGTGAGGTTAATCAACTACAGATGAATAAATAAATAAAAATCATAATATCGGCATTTTCTTTCTTTCATTTAACCGTTCTTTTAACGCAGTTTAACAGACACAGGCAATTAACATTGCGAGTGCTCGCCCAGAAATAGTTGAGGTGACTTTTCTATCTACGGATTACGACTTGCCGTTTCCCTCCGTAGTAGTACTTGGTCCGGCACTTTATCTACCCTAATTCCGACTACGTGGTTATCAATACCTACTGCTGGTTACATTACTAGAAATAAAAAGGCAGTA
>PNEQ01101448.1:0-17062 GCA_003012365.1 Medauroidea extradentata | reverse complement strand
CTTCACTAATTTTTCATCACTCAAGTCTATGTAGGAGGAAAACAATGTTCTATTACCACATAAATGTTCTGAAGCCCCACTGTCCATGAACCATGTACTTTGCTCATTTGATTTGCCGATTAGTGCGGAACCTAACACAACAAACGCTTCTTCTCTACCTTTCCTATCATATACACTGTTTTCAGTATTCAGAACCTCCTTTTTAAATTTAAAACAGTCCTTTTTTAAGTGACCCATTTTGTTGCAGTACTGGCATCGTATTCCATTTGAACGCGTGTTTAACCTAAAACACTGAGACCTGAAATGACCAGGCTTTCCACACTCAAAACACTTCCTCTCTTGGTACGCACTTCTTGTGGCCGCAAATGCGGTAGATTCTTCCGTTCTTGACATGTTAAGTCGTTCCTCCTCAACTAACAATCTTGCTGTTAAAACATTCAAAGTTTGCCCTTCTGTTGACACTGACTCCCATGCACTAACAAAATGATTTAGTGCTGGTGGCAAGGCCATAAGTATCTTTGTCATAACCATGTTGTCAGATAGTTTTTCTCCCACTTGTTTTAGGTTGTTTACAATCTCTTCCACTCTTGGTAGGAAACTTGACATACTTTCATTTGGCAGCACTTGCACATTGAAAAATTTCTGTTGCAACAGATGTACACTAACTTCAGATTTTTTTCTCAAAGACAGTCAAAAGTTTAGTCCAAATCTCCGCAGCACTTTCACACGTCAACACATGAGACATAGGACCTTCATCTAACCTTGTAACAATGATGTCTTGTGCCAGATAATCCTTACGTGTCCATTCCTTTAATGCATTTTCATATCCCTCAGTTCCTGGCTCTGGTTTCACACAGTCCCCGGTAACTACATCAAAAACACCTTTAGCTCTCAAAGTAACCTTTACGTGGAACTTCCATGTATTCCAGTTACTTTCCGAGTTGAGCTTGATAACGTTTGACTCCATTTTCCAGTTTGCGATCAAGAACAAAGAAAACGTAAACAAGGACTTCAATATTTACCGCTCACACCGTAATACACTTTTAACCTTTGTGGTCTGGGCTCATAACCTGTTGATGATATGGGTAATACTTCAGAAACAAATACCAACGCAGACAAACAGTATCACTGCATTTTAATATCAACAGCAGTTCAGCACTACAGCCATGAAGACTATAAAAAAACTACTAACTGTAAAAAGAAGAAAAAAATACTACAACAGTACAGTACCAACCTAACGACAATAATTGCTAGAATTTATAACTACACATACAAACTATAAGTTGTTTAAACTTAACCATAAGGCACAAGAAACAATATTGCTTTTATTGTTCCACAACATAAATAACCAAATCTGCTTTGAAAGTACCAGCAGTAGGCTAAATCTAGAAAGACTTGTACTAATTGTAATACACTAATGGGAAAATTGAAGGAAAAATATGTAGCCAGTAATATAATTCAGAAAGTCCAGATACTGACACTTGTTCCAGAATCATGGAGTATGAAATAAACTGTAGTTTATTTTGGAGCAACAGAATCTTTTGTGAAAATAGCCAGGAAGGTTTTACAGGAGGATGGTGTTTTAAGAACACCAGACAAAAGGAAAGAACATCCCATTAGTGAAGCCACAGCCAAAAGAGTAAAAGAGTTTTATTATGACAATGATGTGAGTAAAATTTCACCAAATGTAAAGAATTGTGTGTCTGTTCCAAGTGAAAAATGAAAATGTGTGTGAAAGTGTAAAATATTGATGTTGCACAACTTGAAAGATCTATATTTTGAATACAAGGCAAAATATCCTGATGATAAATTAGGGATAACAAAGTTTTGTGAATTACGCTCAAAATAATGTGCAACTGTAAACAGCTGTGGCTTTCATTCAATGTGCGTCTGTACACATCATCAAAATGTCAAACTTATGATGCAAAGTGTTGGTCTTACTATACCATACCAAGAACTCCTCCAAAAACTATTATGCAACTTATCGTCTGAAGAGTGTATGCTGCACCGTTGTTCTAATTGCCCAAATACATCCTTGCTCCGTAAATATATCATGCAAATATGAAATATTTAGTTAATCAAGAGACTTGTTGAATTCAAGCAATGGCAGTGTACGGATGGATCAACACTGGAAACTTTGATAAAATCAGTGGATGACTTTGTAGAAATGATGGTAGTGAAGTTGGAAGCTCTCACTAGACATCACTTCACAGCAAAATCTCAAAGCCAGCATATGAAGAATGTGAAAATGAACTTAAACGACAAAACTTGCTTGATTCTTGCAGATTTTGCAGAAAATTATACATGTACACTCCAAGATGCTGCTCAGGGCTTCCACTGGCACAACATCCAAGTAACTTTGCATCCATTTGTGATTTATTACAACAGTGAAGGAAAAATTCTTAACAAGTCACTTTGTATCATTAGTGACTGTCTCAAACACGTTACTACAACATTTTTTGTTTTTCAAAAAACAATGTTGCAACACATCCGGTGGGAACTACTGCACATTGAACACATTGTTTACTTCAGTGATGGTAGCTCTGCTCAATATAAAAAATTACAAAAACTTTATAAACTTATGCCATTATGAGGATGATTACAAACTTACAGCTAATGGCATTTCTTTGCTACTAGTCACTGAAAAATGTGTGTGATGGTGCGGGTGCAACTGTAAAAGGGTTAGCAGCTAGAGCCAGTTTACAAAAAACCATTGACGGACTTATTCGTAGTGCTGTAGTGTTATTCAAATTTTCTGAGAAAAACATCAAAGTTATTAAGGTGTTTTTCATACCATCTTCAGAAGTTGACGCAAACAGAAAACTTATACAAGAGCGCTACAACAATACTGCTTCAGTTCCAGGAACAAGAGAGAATCATTATTTTAAATCCCTTAACAAATCAACCGTTCTTGTAAAGTGTGTTTCAAATTCTGACATTTCTTTCAAGGTGTCTGTTGGGCCTCTGGAAAAGGAAGAGGTTGTCATTATAATACCTGAAAAGTATTACACACTTATTTGCAATAAAAAGTGGTGGATAGGGAAAGTAGTTAATGTAAGTGACAGCGACATGCATTCTAATGGACCTTCTGGGACATACTTCTGGCCACATAATGAAGACTTTTGTTGGCTACCATTTGAAAACAATGTTAGAGAAATACCTGTTCCTTCTCTAACAAGTCTATCAGCTTGTACTTATGTTGTTGAGAGTAAAACTCAACACAACATTAATGAACTAGCTAAGTGAAAGTTACGAAATATAGTACTATTTACATTAATTTGGCAAGAAGTAATTAAAAAACGTAATGTATCACTTGCACTAGTAAATCACATGTGTAATTTTTTTATTCTGGTCTTGGATATTGAAAAAAGCTGTATAGAAATCATTGTTATGTATAGAGTCACTTGCACTTGATTAACTTGTTTTTGCATGTTGATAATTTATAATATTTTAGCCTGTCAGAAGAATGTAGCTAACTTTTTTTATAATTGTCGTAATTAGTGCAAATACTTAAGTAGTCATCACAGAATTGTATCATTGACATTAATTATTTAGATCTTTTACTTATATTAGATGTTTGTAATTTTATTAGTTAATCGAAGAGGTTGTGTGAATATTGTAGTATTAATGCTATATCACTTTCACTGTGTATTTGTTTTGTGTACATAAGAAGATAATTTTCGTTAGACAGGAAACTAACTAATGTAAGTATTTTAATTATTTTAAGCTAACCCGTTGTTTTCAGTTTTGTACTTTTTATATGTTGAAATTATATTTTTAACGCTTTTACAAATTTATAAATATTGGTATAATATGATAAATTATTTTTTTTTTTCCAAAACAATAAAAACATTCTCTTAATTGTTTTACTACATTTAATATGTGGTAAGATGATTGTAGAGAATAAGTTTCGAAGGTATGATATTTGTAATTTAAGAGTAATAGCAAATTTTGTGAAACCTAAAAATTTTGTATTGTATGCGAATTAATTTTTTGAATTTTATTTTCTTGCATGTTTTCTTAATGTTCTTAAAAAGAGCTGAAAATGATCTTTCATTTGACACCTAAACTAACCTGATAGCTTAGAAGCCAAAATAATTATAACAATTCCAGTCAACTGATGTAGGTCATTAGAGAACATAAATTGCTGCAAGATTTCAAAATTAAAAAAAAATTCTCCTTCCTCAGATTTTCCTCCAAAAATTCTGAAAAAAATTATTTGCTCTTATTTTATTCGTACCTACATTGGATAAAAATTTGAACAAAATCTGTGACATTACAGGGCATGGCCCTAGGTGGTTTGATATTAAATGTCCCACATGTAATTGCAGATATTAACAATTACAGTAGACATTGGTAATGGAATGACTTTAGCCAAATAACCGCTATTTCTCTAGCATCCAGTTACATTATTTTCTAATCATAGCTATATATTTTTTTCTGTTTTACGTAACTAATATAGTATTTTCTTTGTTGGTGCAGAATTGCCATGACAGGCACTCATGTGAGTTGATCCTGAGCAGAGAAAACCAGACGTACCTGCTGCACAGCTACCCGGCCTCGCTGAAGATGTGCGCGGCTGCCAGTGAACCTAGTAGTCCTCTCGCTTCCAGCTTCCATGGCATCAACTTATGTGATAAGTTCTCTGTGAGGCAGGGGCCTGGCCCCGACAATGTGTGTGCATCGATTCCAACATCGCCACAGTTTGAGAGGACAAGGAGCTTGCATCAGCCGCACGTCAACTCTGCGTGGTTTGACGACTATGCGTTGTCAGCGCTGCATGTTAATGAGGCTCGGAACACTCGTTTGAGGGATGAACTGCCTCAGGCTTCGTTGTGTCGTGACAAGTTACCTTGTGTAGACCATCTAAGACGGTATCTCCCTGATCCTTTTGATCAGAATTGGCCGGTGAACGACATCTTGTTGTGTCATAGTGCGATGCAGGATGAGGGTGGTGGCACCCAGAGGAGCAATGTAGCTAGCAGCACAGCACAGAACTGTATCAGGTGGAATGATACCTGTATGCACCCTCCAGGTGCCCACTATCTGTCACAGCATGGTGACACGAGATTTCCTCATGTTCCTGTATCGAGTTGCAACAGTGCTGATGCTTTTTCCACTGACTATCGAAGGCAGGTACAGAGACCTAGTTCGCTTAATATGAGAAGCCACAATGTGTTTAGTGCGGATGAGCCTCTATTGACGCCAACGACACCTGGCTGCAGCGAGTCGCCGGGTGGTGACTTTGGAAGACTCGAGTTTCAGCCGTCGCAGTGCAGAGGTCAAGCGGGAGCTACGCAGAGCTCCTGCAAGGAAGGAGAAGCCATTGATGACTTCCAGGTGAACGTGAATTGCAGATTGCAGCAGAGTCCCCTAGGTTCCTCTGTAAATATCACGAGCAGTACTGAGCCAAAGCCGAGAATGCGGTCTGCGATTGAACTGCAGCCGATGCCGCACTACAGCTCATTGGTCAGGTGTCAGGAAGGCTCGTCGCCTCGCTCCTTTACTTCGGTCAACCTGATGCTACGGCCACCATCGTCGGAGCCGCAGCCGCCCATCGACATCCAATCAGCAGGGTCGAGCCTCACGTACTCTACATCGTCGTATGACCCACGGCAGGGCTACCAGTCGCAACTACAGATCAGGATTGGGCCAGGTGCGAGCGGCAGTGTGACCGCAGTGAGGACACGGGCACCTGCTTCATTTTTTCCACAAACTGCATATTCGTTAGCACGCTCAGGCTCGTTGCCTGATGTTAATACAGTGCTGTCTATGATCTCAGAGAGCTCGGAGGAATCTTCGTCATCGCTGGAGGAGATGAGCACAGCCGCGCAGGTCGCGGCGCTCGATGGTTACACCCTGGACCCACCCACGCGAGGTAAGTACCACTCCCTGCCTTACTGCTACGCCTATATGCCCATAACATCATGGCTAACAACCTCAATTATTGTTGTTTACCGGATAATAATTTATTTGCTTTTTGAGTAAACTCTTATTTTCTCGCTTAGTTACAATATGACACTTAATTTATGTCAACATCTGTCTTAAATCTAAATATATGTAAAATTACTTAGTAGACTGGTTTGTGATGTACTGTTAAAATGTATTGTGCTGTGCTGTTAAAATTTGCCAACCACATAAGACATGCTAGCTTGAAGGCTCTTACGCAAGCACGAAGAAGCAGTTGTGCCCTTGTATCTTCATGTTGTACCCAAGGAAAACCTCAGGTAACAAGACGTGGTGAAAGTTAGGTGGCAAAACTGCCAATAGGCTTTTTCATAAATGCTGAAGATCACCAAAACATAATAACATGTGTATCCCACCAAGCAGATAATCGCCTGGGATTTGAGAAAGCAGAGAAGTTTACCTGAAAATATGAGCTGATAAGAAACTTTATATAAGTATTTTAAATTGAACATTTATTGCATGCAAAAATACTCAAGTACTCTTTTTAAATTATATGGTAAGAACAGCTTGCCCAAATTACAAGGTGACGTTAAATTTAAATGGGGCCTCAAAGAGAAAAGATAATAAATGTCATCAGCTCTCTAAAGGACAATGTGTATGGAGATGGGAGGACGACTGTACGCTCCAGGCCACGCGGTAAAGCATACAGTTGAACGTGGCTTAGTTGCGTCGGAAGATAGAAGAGAGGCAGCAAGAGCAGAAGCAGGGTGGGGTGTGCCAGGTGAATGGGGGAAGGCTGTCCTGATCACTTTTACCCTCGCTCCTTCAGTTGTGCCAGGATGCTTGTGGGGTGAACTTCTGATGTTACCAAGCCTTCGCTGACGTGCGCTCACGTGACGTCATTGTCAGATAGAAAATAGATACCGGGAACATGGGAGAGTGCTGTTTCAGTCAATTGAGTCGTGGTTTTAATATGCTGTCACCAATCTAAGCAACTCATGCCCAATTAATTTCTCTGTTCAACACCACCACCAGAATTAGTGTATGTTTAAATAATTTTAATGCAATATTTACTTGTTTCGACATAATAGTATTATAATCATTGACCAGGAAAATTTTGCTCTTTAAAAAATAAAATAGTGAGAATACCACTGTTATTCAATGGGTTGGTGCAAAGTAATATACGAAAACAAATACTTGAAGTTTATTTTATTGTATTCTGCTTTAAATATAAGTTATAAGAAAAATTATAAAAATTATTGTGCAGTCATAGAAGTCACCATTGTAAATTATTAATTTTACATTTGACGCAACATTCTGTCATAAAATAGGCAACAAACTTTGTACGTTATAATTTAAATAAAATAGAGTAACACATTTGTAAACTCCAGAGTCACTTTTATTTAGTTGTGCCAATTGTGAAACAAAACCTTTATTTGGCATATGTTCCCACATAAGTTAACATGCTCGTTCCCCATTTTACTATTAAAAGATAATACAAAGATATGCACATTTAATTGATCTATTCTGCGACAATTGCGTTAACTTTCTTGCAGACACGTTATAAATAATTCATGGGGGCGGGAAAGCAATGAAAGGTTTTATAAAACTAAACATTCGGGAAAAATTGTTAATGGTTTTTTAGAATTATAAAACAACCATCAGGAGAAAGAATACAATTTTCTTTCAATAATAAAATACCACTCCTGCATAGCATGCATGGGAATAATTTGATTCTATAAATATTTCACATTGCTAGCGTGAATTAGTGTGCATTGTGATATGCAAAGAAATTCAAATTAGATCGTTCTAAACTGCAGCCTCTATGTATTTTACTACTTAGGATAATACAAACCATCACCCAGTCAGCTAGCTGCATACCACTATTGTCCGTTAACACGTTAACACGTTCTTGGATCACAAAATTCATAATAGTAAAAGTTAAAATCTGAATATATTATACAGAAAATTAGAAAAACATTGTAATATTAAATGTACGCAAAATATTGAAACATGAAATATACACAACTTCAAAATACACACAAGAGTATGGCATAGTCAAACAAAGGCCATGAAATGGTGACAAAATCGGGTGTAACACAGTAAGTAGAAGTTCGAAGGCACCTTATTGATTACCTTAACACATAACTGTGCAAAATTGGTCGCTCTGAGTGCAAAATGGTACACTAAAGAGGAATGTACTACCACTAAAAATAAACTCTCTGAATGAGACTAAACATTTTTCTTGAGATTTTCATTACAACGAACGAGTGTCAAAATAGACTGTTTATACTTAATAGATTACGAGTCAAATACTCCGAAAAGACATGAGTTAACTAACATCTCATTTAATTACAAAAAATGTAATAAAATGCTAAGTGTGTGCGTGACATCACCAATTGTCAGACGTTATGTCTCAAATCAAAACAATTACTCTTGAAAATTCCTGCTGATAGACACATTATTAACCCAAATATGCCATAAAATTATGCAAATATCAGTGCACAAATATTTAACAAACAAATTACTAACTAGAAAGAAAAACTGTACCAACTCAAGCAGTTAAAATGCCCCTCAAGGCCCAAACACGAAACGCGCCAGAAAGCACAGAAAAACATAGCAGATGTGAAAACTTCCATTATTGCAAAAGCAGCATATTGGCTTTTCCTCTGTATGTCTGATCGTTAAACACAAAAACTGAATGAACACTCATTTTAGTCGGAACAAGATGCATAAAATGTGGGAATGATTAAATTTGGAAATGTAGGTGCAAGCCAAAAAAAGATTAAGTCAACAGACAACACCACTATTCCACAAAGTGGTACTATATATTCAGTTTCGAGACATCATGCTGCAGAAGAGGTAGAAAGGGAAAGAGACGACCTGTTCCCCCGCTGCGACTAGCCAAGTGGCGCCCCACCGCTACCCAGTTAAGCAGCCAAACTCAGTCATAACATTACGCAAGTATTAGTGCACAAATATTTAACAAACAAAAGGGAAAGTCCAAATGGGTATCCAGCTTGATGCAACGAACACTAATGGCATCTGCAGTAATTTTATTTAGTTGCTTAATTGGTGGTTTTACATGTCTAATATGTGAACTTGTCGAAACTCGTTAAACAGTGACGAACAAAAATAGTGTCCACTCTAGTGACGTGACCAGTGATTATAATAATCATGGAAATATTAAAATGTGCTGTTGCCTGTTGCAAGGAACAATCCTAGTAGGTACTTGTTTAGTGTGTTAGTAGAATACAAAACTAGCAAAGTGTTGGTCTTACTATACCATACCAAGAACTCCTCCAAAAACTAGTATGCAACTTAACGTCTGAAGAGTGTATGCTGCACCGTTGTTCTAATTCCCCAAATACATCTTTGCTCCATGAATGTATCATGCAAATGGAATATTTAGTCACTCGAGAGACTGTTGAATTCAAGCAATGGCTGTGTACGGATAGATCAACACTGGAAACTTTGATAAAATCAGTGGATGACTTTGTAGAAATGATGGTAGTGAAGTTGAAAGCTCTCACTAGATATCACTTCACAGCAAAATCTCAAAGCCAGCATATTGAAGAATGTGAAAATGAACTTAAACGACAAAACTTGCTTGATTCTTGCAGATTTTGCAGAAAATTATACATGTATACTCCAAAATGCTGCTCAGGGTTTCCACTGGTACAACATCCAAGTAACTTTGCATCCATTTGTGATTTATTACAACAGTGAAGGAGAAATTCTCAACAAGTCATTTTGTATCATTAGTGACTGTCTCAAACACGTTACTACAACATTTTTTGTTTTTCAAAAAACAATGTTGCAACACATCCGGTTGGAACTACTGCACATTGAACACATTGTTTACTTCAATGATGGTAGCTCTGCTCAATACAAAAATTACAAAAACTTTTTAAACTTATGCCATTATGAGGATGATTACAAACTTACAGCTGAATGGCATTTCTTGGCTACTAGTCACGGAAAAAATGTGTGTGATGGTGCGTGTGCAACTGTAAAAGGGTTAGCAGCTAGAGCCAGTTTACAAAAAACGACTGACGGACTTGTTCTTAGTGCTCTAGATTTATTCAAAATTTCTGAGGAAAAAATCAAAGGTATTTGAATTGTAGCATCAATGGAAGTGTGAATTACTTGTGACAGAGGCCGGATAGTTGGACATTTGCATCAACAGAGTATAGCAAGTATGCTGTCTGTGGCCTAAATGTCTTCCCGAGTACAATATTCTTGGATCAGTTAGCGTCGTGATGGTGCTTGCAGAAATACTATGGCCAAAAATAAAACCTCGTACCACATTTAAGAAATGATAAAGGACCTACTTTGACTACTGCTGGTTGGTAAATCGAAAGGCGGCATCTTGCATATATTCAGCCTGTAGGCTTGCACTTGACAGTGTGTGGAAATTACACTCATTTATGCATTTTCAGCTCACGTTGTCACATCTTTCTTTTTTGTATATTTTATATACTGTATTAAATAATATTTTCTGCTTCCATTGTTATATATAAGTTTGAATATGTGGTGGGATGGTAGACGGACACCAATTACATTTAGGTTGATGCCTTCTACTGCTCATGTAGAGCTAATATTACAAAATAATTATTAATAGTTTCCAGAGGAAACATTGTAAAATAAAAACAATATAAGGCAGAGTGAATAACAAAATTTATTATTAACTGAATTACTGGGCACTTGGACAATCAACTGAATATTGGACGGAGATTTTACAAAGGCAGTATCGCACAGTTATTATTTAAAATAATATACAGTGCTATGTAAAAATTTTGTAACATTTTCCCTAGGGTACCATTTTATAACCAAAATTTTATTTATGTGAAAACATGATGTTAGGTTGATAAATGACCTTCATAACATTAGTTGTGCATAAAAATTAATTAGATAGTTTATCAAAATAGTAGGTGAAGAAATATTGCTAGTTGGATGACGTAACGTCTATGTATAGAGGTGTAGCACTTAGCTGAGAGTAGTCTAGTAGGTGTCCACAGAAAGGACATGTTAAAAGAAAAGCGACGGCTTCAGAGGATGAAAGTAGATTAGAATAGAATTGAAAATCTGACAAATGAGTTATGGTAGAGTTGAATACTTGAACTCTCCACTGAAACAAATAAAAAGGAAGTAGAGAATTATTTAACAAGTGTAGCGAGCAAACAAAGGGGCGTAACACGCGGCCACAGTAGGAAAACTTACCTCGGAGGGTACACCAGATGACTTGCATATTGAAGTAAGTTGAAAAGTAAGATAATAAGCAGAAACCTCAAAATTAAATCACTACTGCACGTAAATTAAAAACTAACACTACGTGATGTAAAAAAAAAAGACAAGGGAACTAAGTTCCGTAGTAGACTAAAAACTCCCGAAACGCAGGAGCAGCACAAGAGGCTGTAAGAAGTGCGGGAAGTAATGCACTACCAAGAATGTGGTGATGCCAAATTAGTTTCCTACGCCACCGCTAGATAACGCGGGGTATTCAAAACTGCCAGTGAGGGCTCCGAGAAGCATTGGTGGGTGGCGTAACGTGCAAAAGAAATGGTCCGAAGGTGACATTTTTGTGTCAGCAGCCGAGGTAAACTGCAACCTTGCATCTCTGTGTGCTCTTGAGGGATGCGTGATGCAACGTCTATGCCAGTGTGAGAAAGGTGGATACAGGCACGTACTGTATTTCATGTGGTTTGTATTACAAGGTGATACTGTCGCAGTGGTGAGATCCTAAGCCGTGAGGCGGCCAGCTGTGGTTGCATGCCTGGACTGAGAGACTTGAAAGTAAAAAATATACAATTTTAAAAAATTGCTAGTTTTACCGGACTATTTGGGGGGAGGTGCGGTCCGGTAAATCAGATGTCCGGTAAATCGCGAAGTACCGAAATTGGCACACGAAAATAAACAACAAGCCGATAGATTTATAGCAGTGTGATACGCGTAGTAACGCAACGTGTTTGTTGTGGTCAAATCCCTATAAGTGGGCGAGGGGGAAGATTTGTGCGACTGGCGGGAGTAGAAAGATAAGTACGCCCCTTTGTCCGCTAATTGAGATAACCAAGGGTGGTGGGCAGGGGAAGAGTAGAAGGAGAGGGACAGGAGGCGGCTTGCTATCATCAGCTCTCATGTTACGTTGCGTGGTAACATGTGAGACGTTAACTTGAGCTACTGCTTTGTATCTCACAGTAAAGTGTTTATTTACTAAATATATAACAAGTAAAAAATTTCCATCTAAACTACCGCTGTTTGGATTATGACGCAGTATCGTATACCGTGTCTGTGAGATAATAATCTAGCCGCTGTCCTTGAGCGTTTCTGAAGGGCAAGGGACGGAATTACTGAGAGTGAGAAAGGCATGTGTTGCGCTAGTTTGTCCGCAGCAGATTTAATCTCTCTACACGTCACACATTTTTTTACACCACACGAGCGTTGTTGAACATACACTGCCTCGTCGTGTGAAGATGCTGTAGCAAGTTTCACGTGTTTCCTGGGTTCAACAGTGCTAATTTTTTTTGTTCAACATCATATTGCAACACATAACTCTTTTAACTAGTTTTTTGCTTTACGAATGTCCGACTTAGTTTGTTTCATGACACCATAATTATCACACATCTTTGCTACCGAAACACCGGCCTCTTAACTTTTCTATTATAGTTCAAATTTTTTGCTTGATGTCAAAGTTACTCTATTTCTTTTTTGTCCTGTTGCAGATGCCATTTCATTTCAAAAAATGCTTAATCTTTATCGCGCTCGTACATCAACTGCGTAAAAAATTCAAGTAGACCCTGACACGACAGTTGTTCTTGTCTGGATACATCAAAACACTGATGAGCGACTAGCTCTGCTTACCGTCTTACACGGCTATTTGTACGTGCGCCTGATGTCACTCACCAAAGCACAATAACCAGGCAGGTCTTGTGCTGCATGTGACAAGTAGACCTGGCGGTGGAATAATTTTGTCTCACCAGATTTTGTCCGTTAAATACAAAGTCCGCTGAATGGAGGTCCGATAAAACGAGGTTTTACTGTACTTAGATATTGTTAACGGTATTAAGTATTAATCATTAATTTATCTGTTATGTCTGATTTATATATTTGGTTTTATTTTTAGGCACACAGGGATGATATTTAAAAATTCTGACAAAGGAAAAAAATATATTTCTGTCGGGAATTTTAAAATTAGTAATTTACTTTTTTTTTCATGATTTTGTACCTTCAAAACCATGACTTGTCTTCTATGCGGGGTCGTCCTATATGTCGACAAATACGGTAACAGTTAAAGTTTAATGAACTACACATTCATGGTTATCGTTTACTACAATGTCATACCACATTCTACAATAAATAACATACTTTGTTGAAACTATTAATTTGTATTACATCTTTCATGGTGTACTATAAAAAAAATTGAGATAGTATAAATCTTTTCTTAGCTATCGAGAATGAATACTAAAGGCATTTGAGACAAACAATAAAATTTTGATGAAAGTGGTAGTAATTAAAAACATAATGAATTTAATGAAAGAATGCCAATCTTATAATAATAATAAAATTTAATGGGATTCAAACCTGCATTTTCGCTTATATATATTTCCACGATTCAGAACATAAATTTTACTTAGCACTTGTTATCGTATTGTCACGAGTGTAACTAGAGAAGAGCTAAAATTCCAGATGTAGAGAACTCACGAGAGGTAAACAAGCTTTAAAAGAGGTTAACTATCAAAATAATAATTAAGTCTTAAGAATTTGTTTTAAGAATTTAATGCAAAAAATATGTAACTTTACAAAAATTTGACTAGAGTTTATAAACAAGAAATGAAACTACGTTGTAATTATTATTATTACTACTTTACAATTCAGGAAACACAAATTCAATCTACTGTTTTTAGTCTTTACCACCTAACAACATTTACAATTTAACACATGTTTATAGATTCTGTTCCAGACATCTGGATTGACCGCAACTAAATTGAATAAGGTTACGTTATTTCTCATATCGTCACTCCTAACGTTTGCAATGTGAGGGTATTTCCAAATTAACAAATAAAATAAAGTTGACTTACACGTTCCTGTTGCCTTTCTTCACGATGTTTTCTAGCTGGCACCTTCCCACTGCCTTTGACAACAACTCCAAAGAGATATATAGCTTCAAACACTCATCCCCTACTTAGCCCGCATTTCGCGCGAGGCAGTGAACCTTAGTGCCGTGCTCTCGGCATCTGGAAACATAACCATCCGGGTTTTTGGTTAAATCTCCACAACCAGTAGCAATCCACAAGGACCATGCCAAAAAACAAACTAAATCCAATAGAATTTTATATTTTCAAAATGACCACAAATTTTTGTATAAATTAGGCCCTCATACAAATCAAATGTGAGAATTACCCCCCCCCCCCTTTTTTTTCCCTTGTGACTTTGTGTCCTCACAAAGGTATCACAGATTTGAACTAAATTAATTTATTTTCTCGTATCAGACTGCTGTACAAATACAAATACCAGCACCCTCGCTTGAAATTTATGTTAAGGACACAAATACATATATTATCGGATATTACAAAATTACACAAAAGAAAGTGGAAGTGATTTACTGTCAACATTGTTTAATAATTAAAATTCTACTAGTCAGTAAATTTTTCAGTACTGTTGGTTTTTGGTCGGCACTGCTTTTTGCTAACAAAAATTTTTTTTCCTCTTCTGCAAATGTCTTAGTCATAAATAAAATTTCAGAACAGACCATGGTAGTACTGCTTAAGTCAGGCCCTGGGTAAGATGATTTTGTCAAGGAGTCCCAATACCGCCAAGGAGTAAAGTGAAGACTGCATAACAGATTCAAACTTCCGTCCCGCGGGTCTCCAAGGCGTCTGTCTGCAGTTTCTTAAACCACCTCTTTGCCAAAGGGTTGACGACCCAGCACACCATCTTACTAACACTAAATCATATAACAAAACAGGTAACGTAAACAGTGTGCCAGTACAAGACGTTACTTTACACTCTTAAAATTAAAACATTTCAATTATAAATTCCTAGCACAACTTAATTCCGAGATAAGAGGTTTAGCACCACCTTAACAACAATGCACACAATGCTTACATACACTCTAACATAATAGCTATCTAAAAGAATTCTTTCTTCACCTCATAACCACACAACTTGAAAACACTCGTGCCTACGTCATCCACCACTGAGAAAGAGGAAACGGGAATTAAACAGGAATAATTTTCATGGAATAGAAAGAAATAAGTTCATTCAGTATGTAGCAGCTGTAAGGTAATCAGTGGAAAATGTTATCTCTGCTGCCTCTTCTTCCTCAACGAGAACCTTCCAGATCTGCTACTAGAAGGACCTGCCAGGATCTGAGGCCAGCACACTGAATTTAACAGTACTACTTTCGCCTCGAACCCCCTCAAAGAGTCACAAACCCAGGCAGTTGCCTGGATGACATCTTCGCTTCTCGCGGAGACAGCGAAACGTGCAAGCAACTGTGACACAGTCTCTGGAATATAGTAGCAGGCTGAGCAGCAAAAAATGCAGGTTTCCGTCTCAGGGCAGCCTAGTGCATGGACTTACAATTTATATACTAAGTGTCCGTGGAATTGAGGAATGCTGACACAGTTTCTGGAAGACAGTAGCGAGCTGTGCAGCAAGCAATGCAGGTTTCAGTATCAGAGCAGCCTGGTGCAAGGACTCACAATTTATGTGCTGTGTGTCTGTGGAGTGGAGGGTGCTGACACAGTCTCTGGAAGACAGTAGTGAGCTGTGCAGCAAACAGTGCAGGTTTCAGTCTCAGGGCAGTCTGGTGCAAGTTCTTGTGATTTATGTACTAAGTGTCTGTGGAGTGGAGGGTGGTGACACAGTCCTTGGAAGATAGTAAGTAGCCTGCTGTGCAGAAAACAGTGTGGGATATAGTTTCAAGAACTTTATTGCTGTAATATTCAAAAGAAATGTACCTTGGTAAAAAATTAAAACTGTTACTCAATTTAGGCAAGCAAAATATCCTAATTTATAGTGAGCATAAATAGCAGAGGACAGGTATGTTGATGTATTACTAATTAAAGTTGAAATCACAAATGTGTGTACATTTTGTCTAAATTAATCAATACAAATGTGCCTTGGAAATAAATAAAACTTTGATGTAGTGCAAACATTTCTTTTAGGATAGTGCAATAGCAACTAAAATAGTGATGGCCCCAACAGTTAGGTACGTTAAAAAATTTTGAGGCCAATAACCGTAAAGAACAGTTTTACTATTAGTGAATTAATTGAAAGAAATGTACCTTTGAACTGAGTAGAAATTCTGTCGGTGTGCAAATTTTGGTTTTGGGCGAGTGTTATACCCCTATTTACAATGAGCATAAAAGCTCTAATAAATTTTGTTGGAAAATACATAAAATTGAAAACTTTGTTTAAAAGTATTATTGTCGGAATAGACATTAAAGTAAACGTATCTTGGAACTGCAAAAAATTTTGACGGAGTAACATTTGACATAATTTAATAGATGCCTCGAAGAAATGCCTTGTCGTCATTGCAGTAACATAACATACAGCAGTACGTTACCAGACAACTTAAACTTTCGTCTTAGTTTCTCAATTATCGTCCATGTGTTCCATCTTCTGGTTGAGATAATAGCCAAAATCACATTTCGAGGTAAGCTGGCCTGAAAACCAGTTGTACTTTTTCATCAACTGGCTGACAGGCCTGATTTTTTAAAATGACCGGAATAGCTCTGTGAGTGAAATAACCCCGTTCTGCCTTATATATGCATTAATTTGTGGGACAGAGAAAGAACAAACATGACTGGGGTGTGTTTATAAGAGAGAAATTTTAAACAATTAGGTTACCAACATTAATGATTAAGATATGTTACTTACTGTTGGTGAAAACCCATAAAGGGTAAATTGGTCATGTAGATCAGGAATTGACTGATTTGACACTGCATTGCTAACTGAGTGACAGCTAGACTGCAAATGACTCAGTTGACACTGCATTGCTAAGTGAGTGATAGCTACACTGCAACTAACTGAGTTGACACTGCATTGCTAACTGAGTGATAGCTACACTGCAACTGGCATAGTTGACACTGCGTTGCTAACTGAGTGACAGCTACACTGCAACTGACTGAATTGACACTGCATTGCTAAC
>PNEQ01101442.1:0-23612 GCA_003012365.1 Medauroidea extradentata | reverse complement strand
CTTTGCGAAAATCAACCACCATGCGGTGTTTTCCATTAGGTTTAGGCACTAAAAAGGCTGGACTGGCGTATTGTGATGTAGATTGTTCAATTACACCCTTATCTAACAATTCCTGAACTTGATTTCTCAAAATTTCCATTTTAGGGGGTGCTAGTTTATATGGATGGCTCTTAACATATTCCTTATCAATTAATTTGATGTCATACTCTAATGAATCAGTTAGTCCTAATTTAGAGGTGAGAACATTAGGAAACTGCTCACACAGCGTTTTAATCGCTGACCGTTGTAACTTGTCCAAATGAGCAAAAGGATTAGCAATTACTTTTGATTGAGCCTTTATTTCAGATGAAATAATCTGATTCCGTTTACAATCTGAAAAAAAAAAAAAAAATTGTCGTTGGGAGAAAATTTGAAAAATATATTCTGGTCTTGAATATCTAGTACAAGTCTGGTGGATTTCATAAAGTCAGCACCTAATATAAATTCTAATCCAAGATTCTTGGAAACAAGAAATTTATGCCTCCATGTAAAATGTCCAATTTTTATCTTAAATGTAACACAACAAGAAATAGGTAAGGCTTCTCTGGATGCTGTGTAACACTGAATATCACAAGGTTCAACAGACTTTATCAGCTTTAATTCCCTTAAATTTTCAAGAAGTTTTTCAGAAATAATAGAACGAGCTGCTCCAGAGTCAACAAGCGCAATAATAGTTAATCTTCCTAAAATAACATCAACACGAGGGGTTGGCAACTTTTGAATACCCTTAACATTTGGAAAATTTACTTGACATATGCTCAATTTTTTTTTCTTGACACCAAATTTATGAGAACCAAAAAGATATTGCAAATGATGGCAAAGATTCACAGACTTTAATATGTGAGCATTATATTGAGAATTAGCAGGACTGCCATGATTTCAGGGAAGATCGCTCACCTTTCTTCCCCGCGGTCCCTGTTTTTTGCTTTTAACTTGAAACAATTTGAAATAACATGACCAGGGTTCTTGCAATAGTTACAGGAGATAGTAGGTTTTTGTTCAAAGCTAGTTAGAGGAGGTTTGGTAGGTGTTTGCAATTTGGCAGGATTTTCAGTCACATGGCTGAGGTTAGGATCATTAGGTATACCTTTTTTTATTATCTTTAAATGTTTTGGTAGGTTTGTACTGGTGAAATATATTTTCACGTTTCTGGTCAGCATACCGAATGTTTTGAGAATGTATGCACGCCATGTCTAATTCTGCAAAAGAAGTGGGTTTTTAGACAAAAACTAAGCGAGAGCGTTCCTGAGGTGCTAATCCTTCCAGAATAGTGTTGACAATTTCACTTTCAGACAACATCAACCGCAAAACAATAGCAGCCTTTCTAATGCTACTTGCAAAGACCGACAGTGACTCATTAGGTTCCTGAAGGCGGTTGAACATTTTGAGTTGCAGTTGTGTAAGAAGTCTAGCAGGAATAAAAAAAAATGTAGAATATCTGCATGGTACACATCAAAAGAAAAATGTTGTGAAATGGCTAATCTGGTTCTTTCACTGAGAGGACCTTGAGAAAATGGGTAAATTAACTCTAGAAGTTGTGCTTCTGGCACAGTTTTACTTTGCTGAAGTTTCACAATATTCTTTAAATATTCTAAGAATTTAGGCACGTGCAAACCATCAGTTGCTGGGAAATCACGCATCATTCGTTCAAGGGGGTGAGTAATTTTTCCAAAGACCGCTGAAACAAGGTTAGGTGTAGTTGGAAACACAGAAGTGGACATGTGTGGATAGTCCCACTAACAACATTATTGTGTGGGGAAGGTGCAGTAAACAAAGGTACAGCCTGGTGTGACAATGAAACAGGTACACAGAAAGGTGTGGTGGCTCCGGAAGGGTTACCACTTAGGTTGAACTGTGTAGGTTGAGAAAGTTGGTTGGTACCAGTTGGTGCACTGACCTCAAGGTTAGAGAGTTGGTAGGAAAGGATTGAAGTCTGGGAAGTTTCTCCTGTAGAGGTATGAGGAGGTAAATACTGAGCATCGAGTTTACCGAGAGCCTCAAACATTTCCTGAATTTTAATTTTAATATTTTCCAGGGATTGAACCTGGGATTCAGTACGTTTTTCAGAAAACTTACACAAAAGGTTTTCTGTACGCCTTTTTAGGTGGGCTAACCTATTTTTAAGTCTGGGGTATGTAGGAGAACTAGGATCATCCTCCAGGTTATCAAAAATCTCTTTTAAAATGATGACCTTAGAAACACAGTTTTTGTATTCATCTTCAATGTCAATAGACTCTAAATATTTTAAATCAATGGGCTTCTCAATCAATAAAGCTGCACGCAAGGTGGTTCTATAAAAAGCAGCAGTATTTTCAGGTGCCTGTGTACCTCTGATGGTACACTCATATTGGCACTCATCTTTTCGCAGAAATTCAGGTACTATAGTTGCCATGGTTAGGTAACAAAGGACAGACACAGAGAAAAATTGTGTGCCCACAAGAAAAAACAAAAACACACACACAATAACAAAACCCTAAATTAACCCTAGCGCAGACCGAAAGTGTGTCGCTGAGTGAAACACACCATGTACCAACTTCCCAAAGCAAATAGGGAAGCAACATGCAATAGCATGCACAAAAGAAAACACAAATCAACAACCACAAGCATCTGCTACCATTTTGTACTGGTGGGTGGAACTTCCCTAAACTTTACCAACCAACCTAGGAGGTCCAGGAAGGGTAAACCAATAGGGTAAACCGATCAAGACAGCTCCTAGGTCAGCTAAGCAAAGAAAGGGGAAAACAGTACTAACGTGGACACAAGTTGTTGATCGGTGCTCCTTATTATAGATCAGAGAAAGGGCCGAGCCTCCTTTCCCCAACACTTCACATTAAAGATAATTTAATATACCATACAAAACATTTATTTAATTTTATTTTAAATTTGGAGCATGAGAGCCTCTGTATATTAAACTTTATGAAATGAGTTAGGTCTAGTAAATAAAACTGAAACAATTAAGAAAAAAAAATTTTTTTTAATACCTTGATCAGTAGATTAGATAACAGTAAATTCTTTGCACAATGAGTATTTGGTGTACGTAAATTAACCAATACGGTACATAAACAGATCAAGAAAAGCACGTATGGCTTAATAATATCAAATTAAGTTAAACAAGGGAATACCCAACACAAAAATTAATTAATTAACTTACATTTTAATATTACCTATTTTAACAAATTTTTAAATTTTCGTAGTTCAATTAATTTTGCAGGGTTGTGATCGAATAATAAATAAAGTCTCAAATAGAAAAATTAGAGCTGTGTGCACATCAAGTAGTTAGGACGAGAGAAGGAAAATAAATATATTGGCTGGACTTTCCTGGCTGTCCTTCATGGGGACACTCATGCCACCGCCGAAAGATGTTACATCTCCATCTCGCCCATGGCTACCGATGACGGTACAGCAAAAGGACGAGTAGAAATAAAATAACTTCTACATCGGAAGATATAGACAAGCCAAATCCCTCAAATTTTGGATAGGCTTCCTTCTACATAGCAAAGAGTAGAAACCGCGTGGCGGGGTCCGCTACATTAAACAAGCAAACAAAATATAATTTTAAAGAACGTCATAAAACAATGTAACACTAGGGCGCAAAATATAATGAATTGATAGAATAAACTCACCCTAGGCGGAAAACTTGTCGGATTACGACATTATAAATGGATAAAGAACACTAAGTGTATGGTTGATGTTCACGCCATGATGTGTAAGAGACAACAAGGTCGAGACAAAGGAATGCCTAGAGGTTATAGGCCGGCATAGAGTCGTAGCTACTTGATGTTACCAAAATAGTATTTCGATTGTATCGAACAATATTTCCTTAACAATATATTTTAAAACACACACACGTGTTTTAATAGACAAAACATGGTATTTTAATTTAAATTTTACCAATAAAAATTTGTTTTGATTTACTTGAAAACAAGACCTGATCAGATCATGATTAGAGTTGGTCAGAAGTATTACACAAGAACTGTTTCATAAGTATACCACACTGCCTTAACTGCACATAAATAATTACCTGAAATTTTCTTTATAAAATAATAAGCAGTTTACTATTATTACAAGTTTACCGAAGATAAAAGAAATAACCAGTGCTGGGGTGGAGTAACTTTGCCAAAATAAAAAAATATTATCTAGTTACCACTACGAATAGACGAACTAGACAAAACAAATAAAAACAAACAAACGAGCATGTGCCAACAAACGGCATAGTAGTTATAATACACAGTACCTGAACGTCCGGGATTGTGTCTGCATACTTTACATATGTCAGAATCCTTCACGAATATGAATATGCGTGTCGCAGTCATGAGCACAAGAACCGCTCTCTTGCGAGGATCACATGCACTTTTAACAATGCCCTCGTGACCTTGCATGTATCTTATGATTAGAGATGATAGTATATCGCGAAAATGTTTTGTGCCAAAATGACTTGAAAACACTGTAGTTTCATGCAACATATATGATTGGGGAGATATACGTCTGACACAACGTAGCTCTCTGTAGACCGGTAGCAGGCATCAAATATTACCATAGCGGGATTCTTATTGGCTCATTCAAATAAGGTAACAGCTCGACTTACAAGAGACAGCCAGTAATAATGTAATATACTTAACGTGTGTTAAAATACAGCAAACAGTCGAGTATTACCGCGATAAACCATCATCTCTACTTATGATATAAGGCCAAAGAATGTTTACCTATACAGAAGTAATGTGGCCAGTAGAAAGGCGAACTCAGTCACACATGCCAGCAAAATGACAGAAACGACTACAACCAATTAACGTTAGGCGGCTGTCATAGCCGGCAACCAGGCCAATAGCAAACCTGCGGTAACGTGCAGGAGACAACCAAACACTGGGCAGGTATCAACAACCTCGAGCAGCAAATAAGCGGCCAAGTTTGTCGTATCAAATGAGCCACTACATCATTTCGCGTCTGTATTACTATTTAGTGTGTGATCTAAGGCAGGGACGGACAAACCTGTGCTCGCGGGCTAAACACTGGCTCGCCTTGGCATTGTGAATGGCCCGCCGAATGTGAAACTTCTGCACCATATTTTGAAGTAATTTACCGTGACAAAAATAAGTCACAATTGCATATTCGGCAAGGCTTCTTTTCAATGTTTTGTGAAGACCGTGTTCGAACTTAAGAGTGTGTGGTAGATAAATAAACGCTGAAAAAATCAATTGATTTCTACGCTTTCTTCGAAGCCAATATGGATAAATTACTCAATGACAATTATAGGTAATGGTATTTGTCAACTTTATGAATAAGTATTTATCCAGAATTACTAATTCGTTACGCGTGATCTCTTGCGCCGCAATTTAACGCACGAGGTTCCGGCATCAGATATTTTGCCTCAGAAGTTCGTAACACTGGAAACAATTTTGTTTAAAACGTTGGCTAAAACTATTGTCTAGAATTGGTATTGTTTAATTTTCGCAAATTGGCTTCAAGAAACCAACTCTTACAGATTAATGATTTTAGCGTTGAATTATGTACCACGCACTCTTAAAGAGTTAGTGGACGCTAGTTTATCGATTTACGTTTAAGGCTCGGAAACGGGGAAGGCAATAAATCTAATATATCATGTTTGTCAAACGCCTCATCGTCTCTAGGTACTAACGTACAGTGTTTTCGTAGAATGTGTTTTTCAGTGTAACTTAAAGCGATGACCCTGTTATTTTACTTGTGGAAAGTGTATGGTAATGTCCAATGCAGGTTTATATGATTTAGTTTTACGGTTATGGTTTATATTTTGTCAGCTACAGCAACGAGTACAAGTTATTTTTAGCACTTTTGAGGAGCTTGGAAATCATGATTTTAGTTAGCGGACGGCATGTTTAAAATCGTATGAACACAGTTTAAAGTATGTCTTCTTTTCGTAGATAAACGCATCGGAATTATTTCTAATAGCTACACAAGAAAAAAGTACTTTTCGTGTCATGCTACAGCACGGCTGACGTACCAGGTCCACTAACTCTCAAAAGGATGATGAGCATTTGAGAATATGCGACTATGCTATCTGCGGCAAAGTCTGGCTCTGTTTGGCAGCGTTGCTTATTTGTTTTTACGTGGACTGGCAGGAGGAGCGGTGTTCGTGCGCTGTCGCATGTGTTAACGTTCAAATTTTGAGCTTATGAAATGTAGTTGCTCTGGGTACATAGTTACAGATGTCAGTATTTCTGAAATGACTTAACTGTAAAGTACGTTGCTACGAAAATGTACGGGAGTGTCTAGTCGTAACGAAATGTTACGTAAATCACCGACCGTGTCGTTTGTCGGCATGTTAACCACACCGCAGTCAGTCCCACAAACAGTCGTATCTGTACTTAAGTCACTTAGTGATAAGTTACGATAAGATGCGATCAGATATGCTGTCAGTGTAAAGTTATGTATCATCTATACACGCGTATTTCAAGATACTGCTGTTGACGATCAAGTAGATCCCACAAGAGGTGACTTTATCTCAAGCTGACTGATTTTTGATGTACGTCATCTCGCGGTGTGAAACGTGATGTAACAGTGCACTATGAAAACCATGTTGACAGTTAAGCGGAGAAAATTCTTATAATTTTTGCCATTTAAGTATAGGTTCTTATAAAAATATTAACTACATGAATGTAAGATTACATTCTTGTGAATGTATTTGAAAAATCTATGCCTGCTTATGTCACAATAACTGTTAAACAACAAATATTTACATATAAAATAAAAAAGTTGTCTGAGTCACAGTGAATTTAACAACCTTCCAGTAAACCTCGCAATTTACGACTCCTTGCACCAACTCAAGTTACATTCAGTTTAAAAAAATTTTGTATTGTTATGTAACCAAAATATATTTTACTTATTTGCATTTCTTAAATTTTAGCAAGTCTTTTATTCGTTCCTTTTCTTTATTCCAGATAAAACATATCAAATACAGTGATTTATTATATTTGTTTATTTTGTTAATGTGCAACCATTTTTCGTAAGGGTGAGTGTTAGATTATTATATTGTATTTTCAGTTTTTGAGCCATGACATTTAGTCAAATAGTAATATCAAATTTTTCTCTTCAACAAAACATAGGATATATTCTTCGTAAACTGTTTGACATAAATAATAATGTTATCTTTACTTAATTTGCCATGCAGAATCATTGCAAGAGAATTATTGGTTGTCTTTCAAGAATTCTCTTATAATGATTCTGCATGACATATTAATGTAAGATTCCATTATTATATATGTACAGCTGTTTACCAAGAATGTACCCTATGATTTGTCGACGAGAAAATTTTGATAATACAGTTTTAATGAATGTTATGGCTCAAAAATTGAAAATACAGTAAATTTGTCTTAAAACACTCCCTTAAGGGCTTGGGTCCGAGTTTCTCGGCTTTCGAGAGAATTATTTTTTTTAACCCATACGAGAGTCAATATCGTAAAATTGCTTCGTAACTTTTTTGCAAATTGGTTTTACTGAGCTATGTAATTTTACGATACAAACTGTATGATGAGTATAGTTGATTTATCAATTAAAAGGAAATGTCGTTAATTAACTAATTAGCAACTATTTTGCAGTCTTCTGACTCGATACAATTAGAGTATGCAGTTTATATCATCCATAACAAAGTTACGAAGCGATTTTACGATATCGGCTCCCATTTATGTTTAAAAAAACGACTGTCGTTAAATGCGAAGAAACTCGGGCCCATGCCCTTAAGAACGCCGCTACTACATGCTTCAAATACGTTGCATTGAGTTGGTAAAAAGAAAAAATTTTATTGAACTATTCTGTGTGTGCCGATTGTGCCAACATACGAAAAGAAAATAAACATAAGACAATAACGCAGTGTCAAGGCTAAGACTCCGTTCGCATTAGAAACAATGTTTCGAAGCCCTCCAGCATATACAGTACTTCAAAATGTACTAGCCGGACGTATATTACAAAGTGAGCACTAAAAATTGAACCTTTAAAAAATAGCACTAGCCGTTACTGACAAGGCGTATGATATATCAATAATCTTATTCTGGTTGACTCAGTCAGATACGTGTCTGAACAAACATACGCTTTTAACATCAATGAAGTAAAGCTGCCGACGTGTACCAAGTTGGTGCAAAAATCTTTTCGCAACAAACTCCTCAAATGGCATTTAATAGCTGGCTCTCGTACAGCAATGACTCTACTAGGTAGTCATACAATCCTTTTGGCAGACACAGCTATGGCATTTACGTATACCTTAAGTCAAAACGAGCCTAGTAAAATGGGAACGTATTAATAACGCAAAATAATAAACGTCGTAAACGTTAAGAAACGTGTAAAGTAGTAGTAACGTTTTTTTTTACAATAGATCACTCTTTATAATTACAAGGGAACTGGAACTAAGAGTTCCCTATAATCTCGATGATGACGAAGAGTATGTCACGGGGAGAGTTATTACCACGCTTCTTGCATTCTATTAGCTGGAAAGTATATATTTCCCTCTATCCCTGTATAGACAACTCTTAGTTGTTGTGTACGACATCGCAAGGCACTGCTTGTGCAGAAACATTACATTTATTGACACACACATATATTTATAAGTATGTATGTATGTATATATATACTATATGTATATATATATGTATATATACACACATATATGTATATATATATATATATATATATATATATATATATATATATATATATATATATATATATCGAGAGAGAGATAGAGAGAGAAAGAAAGAGAGTATGTGTGTTTACTTTGAATATAACTAGTCCAAACAACATTTATAAGCTTTATTTTGATTGGCTTGCTGAATGTCGACTAACCATTGCAGTAATATAGCAGACCGTGACAATTTGTATAGAATTATACATATATTATTCCAATATTTATTTTTCTCTCAGAACTTTAGCATTGCAATGTAAAATAATTCTATATCATTATGGGAAGGAGTCATCTATACACAATCTGGAACATTTACCATACTTCATCTTGTAAACAGGTAAACTATTGTGCATGTATATTTGACTGTTCCTTAAACATGTATAGGAACACTACCATTGATGAACGAAGTAGAAATTATAGTACTCACTACCCTAACACTCCTATACAGTACACTGGTATTATAAATTAACTAACAATTATTCACTGTGCGATATTTTTTATCAACTGTTGTAATCAAGGGGCATACCTAGCAGACGCGTGGAATGCGTCACATACGTCTGGGGAAAATTAGTGATTAAAAGCCGGCTAGATAGCTCGCAGTTAAGTCTGAACACTTTGTCTAAATACAATTATCCAGTCATCAGTACCACGACCTGCAAATTTCGAGTTATTATCTTTATAGAATCAAAATTTCTATGTGCCCATTTTACTTCGGCTGTTGACCATTCCTTTGTGTGACGTCCTGTAAGGAAATTTACAACCAATTATGTAAGTTCCAGAATATATTGCCTCTATTCTGTAACGCAGGCACACAAAGATATTAAAACTTGACGCCAATAATATTACGGAGTAATCGGCTAAGTATAGTCCAGTGAATTCTAGACTATGATCTTTGAAAGAACTGTGCAATGGGAGTGCATGACTGGATTTATTTACTTGGACATACTCCATTGCGAAATAAATGACTGTGAAAAGAAAACTAAAAATAAGACAAGAAAACATAAATAAGCAGAGTATGCTTTAGTCATCAGGATACATACACAACATGAAATTCCAAAACTGGAATCTGGTCAGATAAAACAAGGAACAAACAGAAAATAAAAGATATAAAAATATAAAAATAGCTAAGTTGACATGCGACACAATGATGAGACGAAACAAAACCACAAACAGAAATACAGCAAACAACACAACGATGAGACTAAACAAAACACAAAGATGTCGGACACAAACAGAAAAAACAACAAACGACACAAATGATGAGACGAAACAAAACACAGTAGTTTTCCAAACAGTCAGTATAAACGACGTTTCGGGAACTGGAATCTGTTCCCGTCATCAGGTAGACACACAGGGTTCAGGAACACGAGTGCGAACGATGAGGAGACTGGAAAAACCATGGGTTTATATAGGGTAAAGCCCCTTATCGTGCTCAGCCAATGGGAGACGAGCTGTCTCCTGATTGGTCGCGCAGCATGTATTTATTGGCTCTGATTGGTTGTGGTGGGTTGAGTGTTTGTTTTTATTTTGTGCTGTAAATTTGTTTCTCTTTTAATCAATGGGATCCACATATTTTTTAATTCAATTCTCTGTTGACTGAAAATATTGTTATTGCTAATAATAAAGGCTGCTTCTTTTATTTTTCTTTTAATTTTGTCAGTTTCCTGTGTAAGTGGTTTAGAGTCTTCCCAAAGGATTTTGTGGCTATTTTCCCATGCATGTTCGGCCAGTCTAGATTTTTGGGTTTCACCTTTTTTGCAATTGTTTTTATGTTCATAACATCAGTCGCACTCGTGTTCCTGAACCCTGTGTGTCTATCTGATGACGGGAACAGATTCCAGTTCCCGATACGTCGTTAATACTGACTGTTTGGAAAACTACTGTGTTTTGTTTCGTCTCATCATTTGTGTCGTTTGTTGTTTTTTCTGTTTGTGTCCGACATCTTTGTGTTTTGTTTAGTCTCATCGTTGTGTTGTTTGCTGTATTTCTGTTTGTGGTTTTGTTTCGTCTCATCATTGTGTCGCATGTCAACTTAGCTATTTTTATATTTTTATTTCTTTTATTTTCTGTTTGTTCCTTGTTTTATCTTACCAGATTCCAGTTTTGGAATTTCATGTTGTGTATGTATCCTGATGACTAAAGCATACTCTGCTTATTTATGTTTTCTTGTCTTATTTTTAGTTTTCTTTTCACAGTCATTTATTTCGCAATGGAGTATGTCCAAGTAAATAAATCCAGGAATTCTAGACTATCGCCAAATAATAACACGAAATTTACACGTCTGTACTCATAGAGTACACAGAAAAAACAGTTTTGTAGTGGTTACAAAATATTTTGTCAATTTAGACCCTACCGAGTAATTTTGTGGAGAATACCAAATATTTTACAGTGGCCACAAAACTTTTTGTTGGATTGTTTATTATTTTATAATCACCAACAAACAATTTATTGAACACTGCAAAATATTTGGTGTTCCCCACAAAAATGTTTGGTAGGGACTAAATTGACTAATTACTTTGTAGCCACTACAAAACAGTTTTTTCTGTGTAACATACATTATCTCACTCCTCGCCCATGGGGGCCGGGCGCCGGGATGGCGTTGGGTTAAGAAGCACCGTTAACAAACAAAGAAAGCCACGTGTAATCGTGAGTAAATCGGTATGTAGTCATAGAGTATATTTCGGGTGAGCAGGGCAAAAGGGACAAATGCCCAGGGGCTCGATTGCATGAGGGGCCCGGGGTAGTGAACTAAAAAATAATTAAATAATTCTTCTAGAAAAATAATTTTTCCCCACATATAATTTGTTTCATGTCACATTCTGTTACTTCCTGTGTTATTAAGCAGCAAAACAAATGTTACACTCAGTTTTCATCGGAAACAAAATTGAGCTTTAGGATGGTATGAGACCCTAAAGACTTACTTGCACAGGGACCCAGAAATCCTGTCAGTGGCCCTGCGGATGAGAATAAGCCAGTGAATTCTAGACTACCGTCAAAAATAACGCGAAATTTACACGTTTATACTCATAGGGCATATTTTCTGAACAAGAACATTTCAGATAGGGTGTTTTCAGAATTACTCTTATAGCTGTTAAATTTTATATGTATCATCAGAATCATTCTTATAGCTGCTAAATTTTATATGTAGGAATTATGGTTTAGAAATTTCAATGTTTTCGTATATACGTCGTACAACCGCAAATTTAATACAATACCATAACGATCATAAATTTTCAGGCTAGTCACCGACAGAAAGACTGCATGTCAGTTGGGCGCTCTTCAAAAATTAGATGCGTTATGTAAGATGACGGTTGAAAAAGAATCGATTTAAGGGCTCCTGAGTTCCGAGGCATCAAATGAGCAACAAATGCAGACAGGCGGAACCATTAAGAGTGACTAACTTTTTTTAGGATAGGAGTGACACAGCAGACATTATAATTTAAGGCGAGCAGTTAAGCGAAATGTCAACGCCGAATCATCGCAGCAAATGACTCTCCAGTTGAATTCGCGACTGACCTTGATGCAGCGAGCAACACTCAATAACGAAGGCACTTTCGCCGGACACGGGAAGAGTTTAACCTCGCACTCGTAGCCGTGTGGTTGCGTGTTAATCCGTCACCTCGGTCGTCACGCCTCAACTCCACTCACCACTTACGTCAGGATGAGGACTGTTGTTTGGGCTGTTTAATTCACTCTAAACAACCTGCCTGCCTTCCCCGAAGTAGCTGGTTCCACTTAGCTGGGACTGCGCTCATATTTTCCTTGTTCACTCTACTTGATACGTGGCTGCTTCAATACTTTCCTGCTACAGTCACTACTTTTCTCTGCTGTTGGCGTAAAAACTATGATTAAGTCAAATTAGACCAAAACAAAGTGACAGAAGGAAAACATTCCCGCAGTTTTGGAAATTGGCTTAGATATTCTTCACTGGTGCTGCTCTACAACAAAAAGTCCCCGAGGGTTGGGTGTACGTGGGGTATAGTCCCTTGAATAGTAATTTCTTAACTTTTTCGGAGAAATATCCGTAACTACTGATCGTAGCGAAAAACCCTTTTACAAATAATTAAAGAAGACAACCTTTCTTTCTAAAATGTCTTATTCATTTTTGTAGGTTTTGTAATTTAACTGTAAAGTCAACGGCTTGGCTATTAATATTCATTACTGAGTAATACTGGGATATTAATGTTCACGTATATACATACGTTCACGCGAACGCATTTTATAAATCACATTTTAAGAGTGTTCACGTGGCAAAAATGCATAATTTTTAAAATTTGTATGGCGTAGTGTTCATTTTACAGACGTTACACGTGACTTAATTTTTTCACTTGTAAACATTTTTAGCTCTCATAGTTTTTACATCATTGCGTGTCAAAATCATAATACGGGAACATAGGGATAAATAAAACCAAGTGACTTACTAGAATGATATAATTTACACTGAAATTGAATTTTGCAGGCAATATGCTAAAGTACTTAAAAATACACAATGCAATTAGTTTGTACGTGTTGAAAAATTATGAAAATGACAATTTACTTCATTTATGACAATTTTTAAAATGACAAAAGGAATTTGGTATGCATTTTTTAAGCTGACATTGTAGAGAATGTATCGACCAGAAATAAGTTCACTAAAACCTCTTTGTGAATAAAGTAAAATGTACGAAGCTTCTGTGTAGAAAATGTGGAGACCCTTAGGATAAATGCTTAACATATTGTGATCAGATTTTAGTAACAGTGTTAGCATGCAGCACAGCTAGAGGTGACCACCCTAACTCTAAACTATAAAATCAAAACGTTCATCTTAAACCACTGGTTCTAGAAAAAGAGCACTGCCACTGTTTAGTTATGCTGAACAAACTCATACTATGCAAGAAGGGGGGTACTGGTGTTGTAAACAGCAGACACCACGAAGCAAGCTAGAAGGCATGCTGAGAAGGCCTTTATGCCCAATGATCCCAGCTGGAGTCCGCAACATCTGCATTGTTGGCTCTGGAGATAGAGTCGTAATGCTGGTGCAGGGCTCAAACTACAAGAGAGTTGCTGAACTATTCTCTCCTGGTGATAACTTTAAGGATATGTTAAAGTACTGCTTGGCCCACCTCTCATTAGCACTCTTAAAATAAAATTAAATTAGGAAAACCAACAAATCAGGCTTGAAAGACATTTCCCCACTGTATTCTGTATATGTAAGCGGTAGGCTATAGGACTTGTGTTAGAAAACCTCTAAGCCATTAATTGCACAGTTTTACGACTACGCGGACGTTACCACAAGCACTAAACGAGCAGAGAAAATACGAAGAAGTGGCGCTAAGACTTCAGAAGACAACATTTGACGAGAGCATGAGGGTGACAGTTCAACAAGAACACTTTCCCGTAAAAGAGAACAACGTATCTAAGCTAATACACATTCTATCTCAAAAGATAATAATTGAAGACATTGAGACATGAGTAGCTGATGGCGATGTCGACACCAGCATTGTGCGATGTGGAGTTGGCATATCTATGTCAAACTGTAACACAGCAACTATAGGTGAATACATTGATTTGTTTGTAATAATTATTGAGTTATATGTACCACAAAGCTACATCCTTTTCGTCAAATTAGAGAGAGAGAAAGTTGAAACTAAAACATACTGATCCTTGGAGTTATGAAAGCTCGAATATTCAACTAGTGTTATTTTTATCCATGCATTTAGTGGGTGTGACACCCCCCTCATCTGTGCAGAGAAAAGGTAAAGTACTGATTGTGATACTTTTTAAGTAAAATGAAAGTCTCACGGCCATTACAGATGTAGTCTACAGTACGTCATCGCATCGACACTAGAGGAGGTGAGCAAATGATCTTGGTACATTACCAAGCTCGTCAACATGACTTAAACAGCTAGCCTATATTTACTCAGCATTCTAGAAATCTGTCAAAAAAGTAAAGCCTGATCTTCCTGTACTGCCACTGTCGAAAGTATCAGACCAGAAGCACGCTTTTCAAGTGTTTTTGCAAGCGCAGTAGTTGTTAGGCAATCCCCTGCCACCTAATACGAGATAATGATGAAGTACTGGAGGTCCTATCAGCCAAGAACTTTGCAATCTCTGGCTCAATATTGAAGTCAATTTTGTGCAGATGTGAGGCTGGTTGTGATGGACGATGAGGGTGTAGAAAAGCTGGAATGAAATGCACCTCAGTCTGTGGCAACTGTCAAGAATCTTATACCAATTGAATTCCGCACAAGAATATTATGTCCTCGATGAAGATTTCTTGCCCGAAGAATATGAATTTTCACCTATAATCTCCTCGAAGGAGAATAGTTGGGCAACTCTCTTGTTGTCTGAGCTCTGAAACAATATAACGACTCTATCTGCAGGGCCAACAATGCAGATGTAACAACCTACAGCTGGGATAATCGGGCATAAGTAGGGCCCGGTAGTTTTCGCGAAAATATTTTTGCCCCACTTTGTTTCAGTCTCTTACGTGCACACCTGCAGCTCAACTTCCTGGCTACTGACAAAAGTGTTTTGTGCAGAGTTGTTATTCATTTGACTGTGCCGATCGGTACACGGATAACTGCCACATACCACGTCTGTGATTTGTGGGTTTAACCTCCGCACGCTTGGTGTTACGGCATCCAATCACTGACCACATAGCAGAGATGCAGGTGCGCACGTACGGCACTGAAACAAAGTGGGGCAGAAATCTTTTCACGAAAACTACCGGGCCCTAGGCATAAGGCTCTCTTGGCAGACCTTCTAGCATGCTACATTGTGCGCGCTGTTGCCATCATCAGTGTATTCACCCCATTGCACTCATCATGATAGAGTGTCTTTATTCAGTTAAACTTGTAGTTTCTGTGTTATTCTTCTAAAACTAATTGTATTGTTTTCAGTGTTAGTTTTTGTTTTATAGTGCATAACAGAGATAATATCATCTGATTATAATGCGTTAAGTTATTATACCGAGGGTATACACATTTTATACATAGAAGCTTCGTACATTTTACTTTATTCAGAGAGATGTTTCCGTAGACCTATTTAAGGACTGTACATACTATGCAATGTCACCTGTATGTGTATTAATGGTTAAAAATCCGACAGGATATTTAAAAGGTATGATTTTAGAAAATGCATGTGTATAGGTAAACAATAAAATCTCAAGTTTATTCAGCAATAAATATTTATCGCCAAGCCGTTGACTACACAATGAGATGAAAAACCACCAGTAAACAACAACTTTAAACAAGACGTTACCAGCATAACTGATAATTCTACTTACCTCAAAGTGGGTGCAAATTACCCTGAAAGTGAAAATCGTTTACGTATATCTAGGAATTTAGACATGTGATAAACAAAATATACAAAATATAGCTTACTAAGAGATACACAGGTACCCAGTTTAATAAAAATTGAGGAAAAAATTTTCTTAATCGTTTTCAAAATATTACAAAACGAGGAACGATATAAGCAAATGTCAAGTCAGCTTTCTATGTAGTATATGTTTACTAAGTTTGATAAAATTCTGAAAAATATTTCCTAAGTAATAGGATACTATGCTTAATAAAAACAACGGCGACCATTATGAAAAATTTGAACACAGGATGAACGACAGAACACTTAAGTTAGATTTGTTTGTAGTACACAGTTAGGTGAAATTCTGAAGAATATTTCCTAAGATATGTTACACTAAGCTAAACACATACAAATGGCCGCAATTTCGAAAATGTGTATACAGGTTGAACGAAATACACAACAGTAAACTCAGCTTTAATTGTAATATATGTGTACTAAGTTTGATGAAATTATAACTAACGGTTCCTTTTATATCTAGCTTGATTGAAAATTAAAAAAAAAAATGGCCACTATTTTGAAAATATCGACAGAGCGTAAACAAAATATATGAAAGTCAAGTCAGATTACAAATTACTACTTGTGTACAAAGTTAAGCGAAATCTGGTCCACTGGTTCAAACATTTTTAGATACATGCACACAAAGACATACACACAGACACACACAAACGGACTCAATTAGGACAGACATACAGACACACATAAAGGTGATCTAATAAACCTACTTTTTCCCTCGTAAAGTAGGCTAAAAACAGGTTAGTCTGCCTGCCTCGAACCTGTGAAATCATAAAAATCCTATAAAAATGATTAAGACATTTTTTGTGAAAATTTCGTCTGTTTTAATTTTGTACGAAATGATTTTTTTGTATAAGCAGTGGTTACGGATAGTATTAAAAAATGATCTTAGAAAATTGCCTTTAAATGGGTCCCCCACCCCCCACTCACATCACAGTGTCAGGGACTGTATGTATGTTGTAGAGACGGCACCAATGAATAACTGTGCCAAGTTTCAAAACTGCGGGAATTTTTTCTCTCGAAAGATCTAGTTTGACTGGGCTTCTAGATACCTTTAATTTTCGCGAAAATATGTCTACACTAATTTGTTTCGCCTTACGTGCACCTTTGCTATTAGGTTCAATTGTTTTTGGATGCGTGTCTTGTGGAAAGACGTTTATCGTTTGACTGTACTAATAAGAATAATGCCACTGTGATAACACACGTCTGTGATATATTGAAAACTTCGTGCAAAACAGTACAAAACAACCACTCACTGACCACGAAGTAGAGCTGCAGATGTGCACATGAGGCAGTGAAACCAACTGTTGCACGAATATTTTCACCAAAAAAAGGCTCCTTAGTAACTTAGCCACGTGCTCCTCGATATATTTAGTGTAGTTTCTAATCACAAACGTAAATTATCATCTTATTAGTTCTCGCTACAATTAACGGGGAGAGACAGATGCTAAATTTTTCTTATCGATTTTCTGCAATAACTTCCGTTTTGAAATATGTTTGATAAATGTGTCCATGTTGAAGCATAGAAGATATTTGTGATGAATTTTGGCGATCATAATAGTGTTATTTGTTCATCCTATATTGGACTTGTGAACATTATTGCAAGTTAACCTGTTATTCTCTTGCGTTGATTCTGCATGACAAATTAATGAGGTTCCATTGTTACTTATGTAAAGCAGTTTATTAAGAATATATCCCATGTCTTGTCAAAGTGAATTTTTTTGTCAGTACAACTATAAAACTGAAAAATACATAATATTATCTAACACTCCACCGTAAGGATAGAATAGTGGGAGTGTCATTGGTCAATAATATAATCACCACAATTATAACAAAAATTTAATAATTGACGAAACGTTTCCTCATTCGTGACCTACTGCAATGCATTCTGGTTGGTGTTAACGTCATGCGACGACGTGGTATTGTTTACTGCGTATACTTTCAGGGTCATTAGCAAAGGCCATGGCCGACTCCTCTCCCAGCTCGTGTCATTATACCAGGTTATGAGTTACCATCTTTAATAACTTCGGTGTCGACGAGACGTAAACCCGCTTGCCTTACATTCAGTGCCATTATTCCTGATAACGTGTTATTGCCATGCCGCCTATGACATGAACAAATGTTAATTACCTGTCCAAGTTACATCTGCACTAGTCGACGAAAATGTAAATGGCAAGAGCGTCTCTAATAAAGGAACTATATTAAAAATAAACTTTGCTCTGAGGCTATGTACTACGGCGTAGTTGGTTGGTTGGATAAAGGAAAAAAAAAGTTAGTTAATTGGTGATTTAAAGTGTAGTAACTTTTCGAGGGCTGTGTGGTTAGGAACATTATTGGTTTCTTCTTTCTGTACCTGTGTTGACACATTAGTCAAACAAATCTATAAGTAACGTCACGCCAAGCATATAACAGGTAGGTAGGTAGAGAGAGAAAGAGAGAGAGAGAGAGAGACCGATATAAAGTAAGGGAGATAGAGGAACCTCTACGCGTAAGGCACCAAACTGGGTGCGGGGTTTCATGTCATAGTCTCACCTTCATAGTGTTGGCTCGAGGGTTGTTGGCAGAGAGTGCACAAGTTACCGAGAACTGTACACTTCTGAGAATGCGGCTCCGTATACCAATGACCATTATTAGGGCCCGGTAGTTTTCGCGAAAATATTTTTGCAGCACTTTGTTTCAGTGCCTTACGTGCGCACCTGCATCTCTGCTTTGTGGTCAGTAATTGTATGCCTTAACATACAATGTCTGGAGGTTAAACCCGCAAATCACAGGCGTGATGTGTCGTAGTTATCCGTGTACTCATTGGCACAGTCAAATGAATAACGACTCTGCACAAAAACACTCTGCCAATAGTCATGAAGTAGAGATGCAGGTGTGCACGTAAGGTACTGAAACAAAGTGGGGCAAACATCTTTTCGCGAAAACTACCGGGCCCTAACCATCATATATCTACTGGCTACATATTGTGTTGTGAGCAGTCAGTAATGGGCAGCACATACATGCCAGCATGTAGCGTCATCTAGCACACAACACTATACAGTTCTGTGCAACTTGTGCCCTACCTGGCAACAACCCTAGAGCCACTACTGCAACTTTACGCGGTAGTTATATAATTATATGAAGTAATAGTAAAGGAATGTAGCGAGTCTGTCTAGAACCTTGAGTACAAAGGAATTTTCCGCTTAGAATTAACTGCAAAAATGCCAGTTTTGGTAGTTTATCTTCTACAAAATGCGTATTAAAAAACTACTAACAGGACAAACATTTTAAAATTATATTCGTAAGCAGGCGAAAAAATTAAAAAATCTTCGCATGGCAGTTAATTTACAGTTACATGACTGAAGCTCTGTATATAGTGTGACGACGCCGTGGTCAGTTGCGAAAGTCATTTGAAACGTAGGTATATGGGTTTTATTTCTAGATTGGTCCCAAATAAATTTGCGAATTTTTTAAAGACCTTTACAATGAGCCTTACAAATAGTTGCCATTTCATATTGTTCGATTTATGTAAGCAAGATAAATTAAGAAACTGTGAACCCCGTGTGGAACAGCCAACGAATCATCCTAGTTTTTACAAATAAGTAGGCCTACAAACCTACCATAATGTTCAGTTGTTTAGAAGCGTTTTTTACCTATGTGATTCTTCCCATTTTCGAAGATGCAACATTTGGAAGCAAAGGAAAGCTTATTTACTAACCTTGTAGCAAGAAATTTTTTCTCGCAGATTTAGAAATGTAAGCTGAATAGAGCGTCAAGAAACAACTGCTTAGTAAGCACAACATCTGGGCTAAATTGAAGACGACGTTGTAAACGGCGAAATGTTGTACGACATTTTACGTGTACAACATGGCAACACTGCACGGAGAAAGTCCCCTCTTGCGCTCACACGTCTAAGTATTATGTTATGTCTCTCACGTCAAGCAAACATAGAACCACGTTTTCCTGCAAAATTATTTTGGAATAACCACAAAGGGTTTAGTGGTAGCCACATTAATTTTGTGATGACCACAAAACATTTTCGTCGGATGAATACCCTCAAAATAGTTTCTAGCTGCCGCAAAATATTTTTTTTCCGCGAGATTTTAACATGCACACATAACATGCAGGTAAAAACAGTAATAGTAAGAAATATGTGGAGTGCAAGAGGGGACTAACTATAGTGCAATGTTGCCACATTGTGTATGTAAAATGTTATAATACACCATTTTGCCACTAACACTTTTGTCGCCAATTTAGTCCAGGATTCGCGCGGTGGGTTTATTGTGACTTTATCTCTGGATATCCTGCATAACATTACTTGAAAGTTACGCTGCTTATTTCTTTAGTTAAATTCGCTCGAAAAGAAGATACTAACGTAGCCATTCTGCGGCTGGCGGCATCGTTTGTGTCATAAAATAGGACGAGTTAGCGCTCAAAACTCCTCGTTTAAAGTCCCTGTGGCCATTAGCCGGGCAAGGAGGGCGAGCGTTTAATATTACTGAGAGCTGGCTTTTATTGCTTCTGTGCTGATGGCGTTACCGCAGACCTGGAGGCCACTCGGGGGAATTAGGTGCGTGCATCAGCTTATATGCAGGATTATTTCTATTTGCGCTAACAGTATAACCAAAGTGCGTCTGATTGTTGAACGCAATTTTTGGATACTTTACCCTATTAGTTTGATTATTTTTAAGGTCATGCAGGGTTAGTTTAGCACAAAAAATCTTAACATTGGAAAAGTCATAGAAACACTAAATATGGCGTAAATCATAGCGTTGTTTTCTGAAATCAGACTAAAATGAAAGCTGTTGTTTGCTCTATTGACGGGAATGGTATACACTGAAAAACAAAATCATTTTCAAATTTACCACACATATGTATAGGGGCTGTAAGATTACTAAACAGCTGGCACATTGTCGCAGCGTGGTAGGAACACGTGTTTTTAAGAAATACTAGTAAACATGTGTTCGACATCTCTAGCCACCAAAATATAACGCATTGAAAAACATTCTTCTCTATTTTTGTTTTCTAGATATCATGCTAAGAAACATGGTTTCAGGCACCTCAGCATTACAACAAAAAAAAAAAAAAAACGCATTTTCAGACAACGTAAAATAGACCAACAGTAATCGTAAACCGAAAATTGTGAGAAGCACGCACTGGGCTTAACTACGCACTTCCCGTTAGTAAACAAGTAGGGTCACATCTTAAAGTCTCGTACGTTAAAACAAATAAACAAACAAAACACTGCACTTTGTTTCAGCCCCCGCGCATAAAGGCGATACGGCCGTTGACACGCGAGCCAGTCTAGCCTTTATTACTTACTTGTTCTGTTCCTCAAACATAGCATCTAGTGTCTGTAGTATAGGTATCTACATAAATGAGGTATAGTTAAAATAGTTTCCCACACGTCTATTGTACTATTCGTATACGTTTTTAGAAAATGTAGGCCTACAAGTCGATCGGGATAAACTGAGCACTAAAAATTTAAACTTTGAAAATTATCACTAGCTGTTACTTTATATTATTCAACATTAACTATAGTTGCCTTACTGCATGTGTGTTGGCAACAAAATTACGCAATATAGTTCTTTTTTTTTTAATTTAAATACAACCATATTGAAACAAAAACAACCGAAATCGACATAATAGTATTTTGTGTAAGTAATAAACTTTTTTTTATCAGACTGTATGGATTCCTTTTGACTGCGCAATTTATCTTAACGCGCAAACAACAAGTGACGTGTCCAGACAGGTTAGATATTTCCCCTCGTTAGCCGTTACGCGCAGTAAGATACTAATTGACTGAAAATAGAACTTTAGCAAGGCTTTTTTGAGTGCTGACTTTATCCCGAACCGCCTATTTACTGACGATAGCACACTTGTATAGTAAGAATGTTCAATACTTGTTCTACTTATAAACTCAAGTATTGTAGCTGCCGAATATTGTGTATGGATTAAAAACTTCCATTAATCTCTAGGAAGTTTTTCACACTTTCGAGCCATAATGTAAAGTTCCTCTGTCAAGTGACTAATTGTTAGGGACAGGAAAATTTCGCGAATTCAATAACCTTCAGGTTAGAATCCGTTGTACTATGCATACTCAAGCCCCGTCTATTCGTTCACTGTCTGCTGTTCCACTGAGTAGCAGCTAGTGGACAAATGTGAGTATCGAGTATTCATAGGATACTGCATTCTAATATGCAGGTTATTGTATATATATATATATATATATATATATATATATATATATATATATATATATATATATATATCGACTGTGAATCAAAAACATATTTAACTCCTTTTTTAACCTCTTTAGGGCCAAATTCGGAAAACATGTTTTATTGGTACTTGGAATATTTACAAAAGCATTAATTTAAAGCAAACAGCACTTCGATATCTCGATTTGTCCGATAGATATGGAGTGATAATCGAAAACACAGTTCACATATTTTCACCCCCTTAATTAAGGAATTTCGAAACGTCTTGGAGTCCTGTCATAGACATTTGTATACGTAACCAATTTAAGTAAAAATCACCACGATAGCCAATTGTGTTTCAAAGATACAGACGAGTCATAAAAAAAACACATTTTGTCCCTTTTTACTGCTTAAAGGGTCGAATTAAAAAAACCCTGAAATTACTTTTTGGGTATTTACGTAAGCAACATTTTGAAGGGAATACCAACTCTTTATCCCGAAGGATTCGATATATGTCAATTGTTAATCGGAAACACATTTAATGTCTTTTCACCCCCTTAAATGTTGAATTTCGAAAGATCCTAAAATTGACTAATATGAATTTTTATGAGCGTCCTATTAAAGTAAAAATCACGATGATAGACCGTCGGGTTAGAGGTCTATCGACGTTCCTTCGGAAATACAATTCACCTTTTTTCACCCCCTTAACTATCGAATTTCGAAAAATCCTTACTTAATGGGTGCCTATGTGGCAAGGGGAAGCTTCCCTAAAAATTCCATGGTTCTAGGTCCAGCGGTTTGGGCTGTGCGTTGATGAGTGAGTGAGTGAGCGAGTGAGTGTCAGGACACTTACCTTTTTATATTAAGACTAGCTGTCCCCCGCGGCTTTGCTCGCGAGTATTATTCGTAACTGATAATATTTACTTTAATTTAATAACCTCTTTGTACACAAGATTGGTACTTCAGTCATCAAGTGTTAGAATGTCCAAGCGGCTAGTTGAACTAATTCTGCAGCAGAATAAGTAGCTATGGCTGTCCACGCGGAAAGCAGTCTTAAGTTTGTCCCTGCCATTAACAGCGACTTCGCCTGGGCCTTATTTATAAAACTGCCAATTTGACGTTGTGGGGTAGTTACAGACGTCTAGTGTATGTGGTTAATCGAATGAGAAACATCTGTTTACCCTGTGCACAACCATTAGTGACGGTGCCCTCAATTATATATTTTCAAAATATTCACTTTAACTTTATTGACATTACAAAGTTTCAGAGGGTAAAGGTTTCGCGGAAACGTATTTGGTGCCCCAAACCTGAGATTAGTGAGATGATATATCGTCGGTTTACTGCCAAAAGTGACAAAGTCAAAATGAGATAAAATTATAAAAATGCTAGGAATATGT
>PNEQ01101441.1:0-23618 GCA_003012365.1 Medauroidea extradentata | reverse complement strand
GAGTAATTGTGTGCATAACTAATTGTGTTGTGAGAGTTCTAGTTGATTACTGTTTTGTGTATTTCATAGCTTTGTGAGCTATTAAATCCAGTACTTAATTTAACTCTTTTATTTGTAATTATAGACCTCTATCCCAAAGAACTCATGGGAATTGCCCACATATAAAGTTTGTGCTCTCAAACTTGTAACAGTATATATAACAGTAGTACAACATCCATTTTCTTAACACTCCTACACACCGCTGAGGTAAATTTACAAATATTTTTTGTCAATACGTACTGTATACAAGTCGACCAAAATATCTTCTTACCGGCCATTTATATTCTACAGATCATCACTGGGTCAGAGTTAATGTTCGATTATGTTCCTTCGACAACAGATCCGTTAGACCTATATATATATATATCAACATGACGTAAGTATTCTACGACTGAATGTGCCATATGCAGGTCCCAGTCATAAATCTAGCCTCCTCGAATGTAGGTATATAAACTCCAACCGAATCTGCCTTTTGCTAGGATTCAGTACACCAGGTCCATATCTTATTTTCTTACTTTGTTACTGGTGTGTCCCTATCAGACTGGATCAACGATAACTCCATGGCACATCACTACTCAATCTATAAGACTCGTCATTAAACAACCATGTTACCACCCTCCATTCACACAAGTCTCAGGCCGCTATAAAATGTTGCAAAATACAGTGACACGAGAGATTTTTTGCGATATTCCGCTATATCTTACAAGGAATATTGACGTGCCAAAATTTGCGTTATTTTTTATGAGCAGAATAGATTCCACAAGGCTGTAGGCTGGTTCTATATTAGCCCTGTATTTACATTACTGGTCATGCAGAAGCGTTCTCTCGAACGAGTGACAAAATATTGTAGGACATGTTTTCACCCGGCTGTATGTTGGCAAGCCAGTCCTCCCATATCTGATCCCTGTGGACTTGCCAGGGACCACCTTCACAAGGTTGAGGCCAATCCAACCTATAAGAAACCGCACAGTGACAAGTCCTGTCATTTGACGAATCAGACCAACGTTTCTCCATACAGCACTGAATGCTTCCAGTCGTTCCGCGTCATCAAGGGTGATGGCTGCCGTTCGGCTTGACCAAGATTAACTCGCTTACTAGGTCTAACGGAACCGCCCATGATGATCTCGGACCTTATCCTAAGCAGGAATTTCAACCACTACCAATCCAAGTCCAACTCACGATCAGCTCAGCACACTACTAGGAGGGGGGATGGGGAGGTCACAGTTGGCTAGAGCGCACACCTCCCACCAAGGCTATCCGGGTTCCATTTCCAGTAGGGTCGGTCGCTGGATTTTCATATTTGGGAATTGTGCAGGACGATGCCGCTTGTCGGCGGGATTTTTCGGGCATCTCACATTTACCCCACGTCTTCGTTCCGGCGCTGATCCATACTCGCACCATGCCCCTCCTCACTCCTACCACGGCTGCGCGACGTAATTGCTTACGACCATCCAAGGGCCAGTTTCCGGGACCACGGACCTGCCTCTGTCTCGCCCCACAGGGCCAGTAGTGTAGGATTATGGCAGACGTGAGACGAACATGCAACGCCATAACGTTTGTATGCGGCAATATATATTCGCTAATCTTTCAGGTCCCTAACCACATTACAGTCAATACTCGAGAATAATTCATGAATAAGTACAGCCAGGTGTGCAAACATACTTTAACCCCTTGTTGCCAATTAGGTAATTGATGGTCCAAACTGTCACTGCCAATGCAGGCACTACCCATCTTAGGATAATGCTTATTGTCTGATGCTGATACTACTTTATAAAACTGGTTACTGCTTGTGCCTTGGGTAGAGATGTAAATAAATCGCGTGAATCTTTCGTTCCAAAATTTCCCAAACATTGTATCGGCTGTTGTGACTCAAACATTAATGTACTTGAACGGAATGAAATATCACTGTGTAGAGGATCACAGCTCTTTACTGCAGCTGCTACAACATCACACTGGTTCCAATCCTTATGAAATACGTGCTGTCCTGCAGAATTCCCCTCTTCTCTCCCGGAGGTGTTGGGGTGCCGAACCGGTCAGCAACCTCGCCTCGCACAAGGCAAACAAGCCTAAAAAGTCAGGATAGCAAGAAATGTTTCTTCCATACACTGTCCCAACACCATGACAACTCAATCGGCCTTTACCTCGTGTACGTGAATGATTTTTATGTACATGCGAACAGGCAAGTCACAAACGTTCAGCAGTGAAGTATCGTAGCACTGACCAAGTTAAATCAGGACACGCCAATAACGAAAGAAGAATGTCAACTATGGGCACATAATGTTGAAGCAGAGTGAACAGTCCCCTTTCCCCGCGATAAATCAGTGTTCCTTGCAATGGGCCAACATAAATAATTATTATTTTTGGCATCACTCACACTTGTGTACTGATCAGACAAAATATTTTTACAACGGCATAAAGGAAAGTTACTGAGCACGTTAAGAAATGTAAGTCCCGAGATACAGATAAAGATAAAGATTTTTATGCAGCAATTAACTAATTTTGTGTCGAGAACAGTAATTTTTACAACGGTAACTCCCCCTCGCACATCGATAACAATGAAGAAAGAGCAATGCACTCTGTGTTAATGTAATACAATCTTTCGTTTCTGTTATACATGCTCCTTACTGGACGTTGATTTCCGTCAGAGTACTTCCTAAATCTAGGTGTTTGGAAACACCTTCTGAAATTGACACTGTAGCTGAAGAAGTTAATTTTTAGTACCGGACGTACATATTTTATACTAGTCCTGAAAAATAACCATAACCTATATATATATATATATATATATATATATATATATATAACTGCACAAATTTGTTTCACAAGGTCGTGGTAAAGTTATAGTTTGGAAAGGGGAAGGGGAGGCGGCCAGCGATTTTATTGTGTATTAATGAATAATCATGTATAAATAAACTGCAGTTTGAAAGGAAGTAAAAGACATGATATGTAATGAATTTTCTGGAAGAAGGGCACATACACAAAAATTGTGTTATGAGATAAAAAGGTTTAAATATTTAGTTATGCATGGTATTTCAGCAACGCAATTGAAGTTAGGTACATAATACAAATAAGCTGATCATGCACATATTGTAATGTAATTATTTACTGCAATCCCTCAAAAATAATAAACAGGACTATCTATAAATCCATAGATGTTGGTGCGCAAAGGTGACTCATTACAAATAAAATACTCTCCAAACTTTTATAGTTGTAAGGGAGCATACTATACAATATGGCGGTTACATTTAGACAATTTCACGGAAAAGGGCACATAGTTCTTGGTGCCTATCTTCCGGAAAACTCCTCATATTACAAACATACGAACACCTGTTTCAATTGTGACAATTTAAAATTCATGTTTTGCCTCAAGGAATATTTATTTTGAGGTCGATACCACCATTTCCAAAATGATTTTGTGTCGTAGTTGTTAAAGTACGGTTAAGTATGGAGTTATGCAGCCTATTTACATATTTTAAAGTTAGTGCATACGAATACCAACTCAAGCGTGAATCATTTCTAGGCTTAAGTTGTGATACGTTGACTGCTCAACGGTAATCCTGATTCTATACAGGCATTACGTAAGGTTCGTTGAAAATCACTTTCCTCAGGTAACATATTCAGAAATAGACATATATTAAGTCACTTTTATCTGGGCAGAACACTGTCGCATTTCACAGCACTTTGTAACGTATTAAATTTGCATACTTTTAAATAATAGCTCGCTCTAAAGTAGTTTACTACGATACGGCTAGCTGGTGTTATTAGGCACTTGAAAGTACCTTGCTTGATAACCCCGTTGCGTATAAGCTGAGTCCTTGTTTATACTGCAACATTATAACCTGGAATATTTGCTCATGGGCCTAATTGTGTACAGAAAAATATTGTAAGCTTTTATCCCTGTAAGAAAGAATATTTTAAGCAAAATGTAACGTAGTGTTATTGCAGTTAGAAAGTTAAAAAAAAAAAATATGTAAAAAAAGTACAAACCTAAGAGCGATATAAAAAAAATCAGGTGAAGATTGTAAAATTACCGAACGATGTTCGATACTTCAGTGTTAAATACATTAAACCTGTTAATATATATATATTTTTTTTATTTTTTACGTAAATGCCTATTTACTTTTTTATATTTTTAAATTGATAGTTATTTTTTTAATTAGTGAATTTTACACAACCAATTAATATTAACAGATAATTTCTTCGAAGTCAACTTTTAAACTGATTCTGGTGAAAAAAAATTGACAGCAAATAGTTTCAGTACCTAAGTGCAGAAGTGCAGCTGTGCATAATGGTCAGTAGTTGGACGTTTTCTCCTCCCAGCGTTCTGGTGTTCTAACCGCAGATCACAGACTGTGGTGCCATAGTTACATTATTCTCATTGGCGCAGCCAAATGATCGACATTTCTGCACACAGACATACCGCCAATAACCATGAAGTAGAAATGCAGATGTGTAATTGAGACGTTGAAACAAGTTGGTGTAAAAGTCTTTTCATCGTAAATCAGTAGTCCTACCAACCTTTAAAATATGTATCGTACGTATTGACGCAAAGTTGTAATAATTTACGTTGGGTTAATGGTTAAAAATAGGTTGGAGGTTGGAAAGGTTGAAAACATTGTATTGCGAAACATATGTTAAACCAACGGTTGGTTTTTTTCGTTGGCAATGGTGGAAATGGGTTGTGTAGAAAATTTGTAGTAAAATAATGTTTCCTACTAGATACCAACATAATACACACACACACACACACACACACACACACACATATATATATATATATATATATATATATAATGTGTGAACATGATCAACAACTTATAATATTAATCAAAAGTAAACTGCTAAAATATTAGTTATTGTAACTTTCTAATCGTTGGTAGAATCATGGGAAACTTTTAGAAAGACAACCATTGATTACTAACAAATATGACTGTTTTTTCCCAACGTTACTCTTCAACCAATATTAAACCTAATACTGTTAATGAAAATAATGCTAAAACATTCAACAACAGTCACATAATAACATATCTATCCAAATAAAACTAATGAAATGTAGTAAATGAAATTTTATTTTTTTTCGTTGGCGTAGTGTTGGACAAATGTCAGGGTAAGAACGGTTGGTCTGTAACAAATATGGGTACAACGTTATTTCACAACCGATACTCAAAAAATTACATAAGAATAATGTTTTTACATTTCAGAACACCTATAGGCCTACCTTTACCTCTAGTAACATACGTTGTGCCAATTTTGGAACTGTTGGTTATATGTTATTTTGGAACTATCACGTAAATACAACGATGACCTAAAATAGAATGCCAAATGAAAGTATAGAACACAACATTGTTGTGAAATTTATCAGCACAGCAAATAATTTATATTTTTAAATTGAAAACTACTTGTAGACAATGATAATATTTTTCATAGTTTGTAAATGGTTGATTGAACGTTGGTAAGAAGTTGGCAAACATACATTTGGCTTTTGTTATAGAGTTTTATGTTCTGCTCTTCTTATAAAACTAACATATTTTCGTTAACACATAAACATTTTCAAAATAGAAAGCTGTTCTACACAATCTCACAAGGTATGAAATATTTCAAAGATTTGCGCTTCAGAAGAGCTAGTTTCTGAATATTTAAAATGGCTGGTGGAAAGTTGGCAACAATTTTCAGAACACACTGTTGGAATTTGGTATGAAAGTTAATTGTTGGGGCAATGTTATACCACCAATATAATGTTATCAGTAGAAAAACACTGAAAATATTGAAAATAGACAAGAGGATAGAATCCCGTATGCTATGAATATTTTTCTAGGCATGAACATTAGAAGAATAATGTTGTAAACATTTCAACTGGCCCAACGTTTTAAAAACACGTAATTTCTGTAACAGGAAAACATGTAAAAAAGCAACTGTGAAATTATTTCTACCAGATTTATTATATTATACGTATTTTATAAGCAGCTTCATTAAAAATAACAATTTTTCGAACCCTAAATTTTTTTTGCAGCAGTATGGTAATTTTTGTTGGGTTTTAACATTGTTAATAATTTGGTCGATTGTTGTGAGACGGTAAGTTAGTTTTTTTGTATAAAAAATCGAATATTGCTTATTTGTTTTGTACAGCAACATATCACAGGTTGGTGCTGTATAACAATATGTATTAAGAGGGCGTGATACATTATTCAACGCTAAAAGCATTAATCTGTAACTGTAGGTTTCTTGCAGCCAATTTGCGAAAATTTATCAATAGCAGTCCTAGACTGTCGGGCGTTTTAGCAAATGATTTAAACAAATTTGTTTCTAGTGTTACGAACTTCTGAAGCACAATCTCTGACGCCAGAACCTCGTGCATTTAACTGCAGCGCAAGAGATAACGCGTAGCGAATTAGTAATTATGGATAAATATTTACTCATAAAGTTGGCAAATACCATTATACAGGATTATCATTGAGTATTTTATCCACATTGGCTTCGAAAAAAGCGTAGATATCAAATGATATTTTCAGCGTTTATCTATCTACACGCAATCGGAATACGCGCGCGTCTTACCCCAAATTTGATAAAGATAAGGATATTTGATTGATAATTTGGAAACTAAAAAGTTGGCACCTTAAAGGTCTAGTACTTTAACCAGATGTTAGGCGACATTAAATATGCTACTGGGGAGACCTGCGTGTTAGTTTGCTCGTAATTTAGACAGTATATTTATTATACTCGCGAGTATAGTCTATACCTCTTTATTTGTTTTATGTGTGTTACGTTAGCACTAAGAGCCTACAAAGTAAATCCATGAAAAATAAATGTAAACGTAAATGTGTCTGAAAAAATCCTTATATTTCATTTGCTTGCAATGTGTTTGTTGTACAAATATTAAAAATTCAAAAATCAGCCGAATGCATAATTTTATAAGTAATTTTTAACTATGAGTTGTTAAAAAAAAATTCGGATTACGTAGCTAAAATAGCAATTATGTTAACGCAGCTTGCAAGTTGGCGTCGAACAGTAGCGGTGAGGTAGGATCAAACATGTAAGAGTAATGGGTATAATGTAGCGGTCATGGATTCGACATTTGTGCACTTCTGGTGGGATCTTTTTACTCAATTTGGGTAGTTTGTGCTGTACGTGAGACAAGCAAAAGAACATATTTTTGGTTAAAATTGTATTTATAAAGCCTTTGTTTATCCAAATTTTCATCAACGATGGCCCAACGTAATTAAGTTCTTGGCACATGCATATAATTCATGTAATGCCAACATTATCCAAAGTTTTAGAAATTTGTAGGAAATTAGCATCTAACCAAAAGCCAACGTTGAGGAAACGTAGGCCCACTTGACATACCAGCATTAGTCCAGCCTCTAAGGTCAATTCGGGAATATTGTTGGACAAATGTTGTTCACGGGTTTGGCATCCAACCAAAGAGCCAATATTGGGCCAACGTAGGTCCAAGTGTCGTTTTGATGTGAGGCCTATGTAATTTTTCCAGTATTCGCCTATCCTTGCAGAAAACGGTAGGCCTACGGTTGCCCGACTAAAAATTGCTACTGGAGACACCACCAAAATGGGCTTCGCTGGCCAACAACATGGAGGATACGTCTACAGCCAATCGGCATAAGGCGGCTGTCCAGCTACGAGACAGCCAGGCCAAATGAAAATCTGTCGTAACATGCTGGAGCCACTGATGCATTTCGAGGGGATAATGATTAGAGATGATGGTTTATCGCGAGAAAACTTGACTGTTTGCTGGATTTCAACACATGTTCAGCTTACCAGAAGATATCTGGCTTTAGCTTGTACGTATAGCTGACTGAGCCAATAAGAATCCCGGCATTGTAATATTTGATGATTGTTATTGGTCTGCAGACTGCTACGTTTTGTCAAAATTATATCACCTCATATATGTTGCAAGGAACTACAGTATGTTCCAGGGTATGTTGGCACAATACATTTTTGCGATGTACCATCATCTCTAATGATGATTTATCGCAGTAAATGCTGACAGTCTTCTATACGCTCCAATGTACTGTATTTATTTCTGCCGAGTTTCTTTCGTTACCGGTGAGTCCCTATTTTACTAAGCCAACGCTAGAGGCCGGAAAATTTCGCGGATTCAATTACCTGCATGTTAGAATGCACTACCCTATGCATACTCAAGCCCTGATCATTTGTCGACTAGCTGCTACTCAGCGGAACAACATACAATTAAGAGGAATTGATCCCTGTCAATTCAGTTTTGCGGTTTTTCTTATAAATCAGGGAATAGACACATTATTTTACTTTTTTCACGCTGACAAGGCATAGTTTATTGTTTTATTCACTGTTTGGAATCCACGTGGCATTGTTTCTGTTAATGTTGCGGCCTCTGTAGTCGCTCCCGTAAATAAAGCAATTGTTCCTTTTCAGCTGTTTCCCGTTGCAAAATAATGAATATATTGTGGTTCCAGCAATTACAGAAAATTGATTAAGTTTATATCTATAACTTGTGACAAAAATTTTGAGACATCGAATGGAATAGAAGTTATCGAGAAAAAACCGATAAATCCAAGGTGGTAGGGTACAATACCCCTTGACCAATAGACGGAGCTCGAGTATGAATAGTGCAATGGATTCTAGATACGGGTCACTGAATCCGTGAATTTTTCCGGCCCCTAGCCAACACTAATTCTCGTGCGCTACGACAGAATCTCATTGGTACGTCTGTAAACGCGGCTGAACATTGCCGCGTAGCCGTCGTCAAATAATACAAGGTGGAAGACACTTCACTGGGTTGAAGAAAACGCTGATAGAAAAGATTCTCGTGATTTTACAAAATCCCCAATATTGTCATGTCTGTGTTATTATTTGGTATATGGCGTTGTTGCCTAGTTGCGTCTTACATGAATTAATTACGCAATCATTGATTATCTTGATGCCACGGATTCCTATTTATACTGTTTTGCGCATTTATTTTTTAAATCCTGAAATGGAGCAGATATCGCAAAACCTTTGCTTAGAAATGTTGGAAGTTATTTGTGTAGCCTATTTTTTTTTAATTAAGTTGATACAATGTTAGCTAATTATCGACTTATTTAAATTTTCTTGAAGTCAGTAGGCTAACTAGCTGAAGTTCTAAAGATTTGCACTACATAGGACAAACAACTTCCAACATTTCTATGTTCCTTTTTTTTTTTTTTTTTTGCGCTATCTGCTCTCTTTTAGGATTAAGAAATAAAACGTACTCAAATTGCATGAATAGGGACCCGTGCCCTAAAGAAAGCTGAACTAAGAGGATGAAATTGCCACTTCGGAACAGGCTACGTCCTTTGCGTCTGGTACAGTTTTGGTTCATTTAATTCCAACTACAACCAAAGGTACAAGTGCTACGTCAGAACAAGCAGCAGGTAGAGATATTTAATTGAGAGTCAGACGTGCTATGTCGCAATAAAATAAACAAATATAGTACGAGGAGGATAACCGAGGACTAGGGTATTGCACTGTGAATGCAAATTTTACAAATGTAGACTGCGTACCTCAGAGGATGACATGAAATTAGGCCCTACGATGGGGAAGCGCCAGAATGACAAGGGTAGGGAAAACGGAAGATCTCCGAGAAAATCCGCCAGCCAGCGACATCGTCCGGCATGGTTCCCTCATGCGAAAATCCGGGGACCGACCCCACCTGTGGTCAAACACGGATCGCCTTGTTGGGAGGCGAGTGGTCTGACCACTCGGCCACTGCGGTTCCTACTCCACAATAATGTACTATTATGTTCAATTACACTAGAGTTAATTTCTCTATTTTTTTGTATAACTAAGATTTGTGTGTTGGAGTTGGTGGAAAGAAACTCCTTCTGGAATTTTAACATTCAGATGCAAAACACTTTAAACTGATTGTCTCGTAATATTGTCTAGAACTTTAGAAAAAAACACTGTCAAGTTCTTGCTTTAAAAATAAAACCATTCTTAGTATCAAATATGAGAAGATAGTTGCAGGTGTATGTAAAATTTACTTATTTTTTAAAACCAACAACTCAATTACTCATATTTGTATCGACAATTGTTTGTGGTATTTATGAAAATAAGCTCCTTATGAGACTAACTGAATTCACAGTACAATAAGATGTGTGTGTGTGTGTATATATATATATATATATATATATATATATATATATATATATATATATATATATGCATATACACACACAAACCACTACAAATTTGCAAATTCTTCCGAAGATAAACTATAGTTAAAACCCATGTACATTGTGCGTTATGTATCTTTGAAAGTACGTGGAAAAATGGATTCTGATCTAACAAGAAAGAAGCAACAAATTGAAGTTCCAACAAATGCGTACTTCCTGAGTCAACAAACAACCAATGAATTAACGAATTGATGTATCCATTTCAGTGTATGTGAGTGCCTATGTGTGTAACCTAGCATACGGATTTGTCAACCTATGAATCTGCTTTCTGTGCATGTGTGTATATATTTACGTATACACATTCATGTATACACAATCATTCGGATATTACTTAAACACAAAAACACACGCTGAAACGGAGACGTAGTTGTTTCACCGGTTGTTTGCTGACGTACACAAAAAACAGCACGATTGGAACTGCAATTTATAGGGACAGGAATATTCCGCGAATTCATTGGCCTGCATTGTTAAAAGAGTCCACTGCCGTATGCATACTCAGTCCCTGCAATTTTATTGTCTGCTGTTGCAATAATTAGTAGTTAATTGTCAAATGGTCGGGGCTTCAGTATACAAAGGACATCGCCTGTCTCTAGCAATATGGTATGGTAGTTCTTTATAATAAGCTTAGAACCTTTTTTCCAAATTTCAGAAGTCTCGCAACGTACATGGGTTTAAATTACAATTTATCTTTAAAATATGTTCCTACCAATTATAAAATATTGCTACGGCCTGTTTCGGAATTATTTACACTGTAGTCATTCCTCCGATAAGTACCAGCATAATTTCCCTGAAACCAAACTGTTGTATATTTGAGTTCCAAAATAACGGAAGGTGTTCGTCCAGTGGCTATATGTATCTGATCAATAAATAGCAAGTTATTTCGCGGGTGTTAAACGAACAGAGACATTCTTTCAATATATTACGTACACATCTGCAGCTCTGCCACATGGTCATTCATAATGTGTTTCTAACTCTCAGAGTTGTGAGTTTTTAAACCGCTAATCACAGACGTGTGATGTCGCGGTAACCTGGTTCTTATTGGAAGATACAAATAAGAGTAGCTCTGCACAAGTTCACACTTATTACAAAGTAGAGTTGCACATGTACACACAACACTCTGAAACAAAGTGGTGCAGGAATGTTTTCGCGAAAACTTCCATTCGCTATCCATAAGATATCTCAGTTTCATATATCTATAACATCGATATTGGCCGTGTACGAATTGGCCGTCTAAGGGCCCTTACCACACTTCAAGCCCTTGAAAAATGCATCGCGGAAGTGAGGTCACACGCGCTGTTCGAATTCACAGCAAGGGCTCACATGCACCCTAGAATGTCCCTTTCAGTTAAGGGTACGAGCCACTTACCCTTCTCGTGGCCTACGTCCTAATTCACAAAATGCAGCCAACTTCATGAAGGGAACAAGGGCTTAGGTCTTAAGGGCAAGTGATCAAGTGTACGTTGCACTGAATTCGAACACGGCCATTGTTTAAATTTAACTTTTCGGCATATTTTTGACACCGGTAACGTTACACTTATTGAAATATAACCATTGCACTATAGCAAGAAACTGTAGGCCACGCCTAGTGTTAATAAGGCCTCTCTGACCCAGTTCTTATTTCTCGCGGCCTTCAACCAGGGTCATAACTTTCACCCCTTCAAGGTCACTAACGCCGAGCTGATTAAAATCTGGAATTCTTACAATAGTTGTGACACGGAGAACATAAGAATGCGGAGGCGAAATTGCCGCATGTCAGACAAACTCACACCGCGACAGCAGGTAGACCTAATATTGCGGAACTACCCAGCAACACGGATGAAAGGCATTCGCCAATCAGAAGCTGCAGGCGAGATCAACAAAAACTACGCCCGACAAATAAGGAATAGTCCTGATCAATCAGTATTTAATCAGACCACAAGGTCCTGGTCTCGACCCTAGTGCAATAACCGACCGAACTAACTATAGATATAGACGACTGTTTATTGCGGTAAAAACTTGACTGTTTGCTGGGTTTCAAAACACGTTCAGCACACCAGAAGATTACTTACTGGTTTTAGCTTGTTCGTAGAGCTGTTACCCTATTTGACTGAGCCAATAAGAATCCCGCTATTGTAATGTCAGATGCCTGTTATTTGTCTGCAGATGGCTACGTTGTGTCAGAAGTATATAACCGGACCATATATATTGCAAGAAACTACAGTGTTTTCAAGGCTATGTTGGCACAAAACATTTTGCGATGTACCATCTTCTCTAACAATAGTTACGGCCTTACTTTCACATCTGCAGTTCTACTTCGCGGTTACTGGCTGCGTATTTGCGTACAGTCGTCTTTCATTGGCCAATCAGAGTAAGGCTGACCGCAACACAGCGCTCTGTTATTTGAGGAGAAGAACTACAAGACGCTTAGTGGTTAAATCATTCTATCACTGACCTCGAAGCAGACGTGTAAAGCAGGCGCTGATACAAAGTGTTGCAAGAATATTTTCACTAAAACTTCCTGTCCCTGACTATATGTAGAGACGTGGTTATATGCCAACATGATTTTTGTACCATTTGATTCCAATGTCTAATATGCACATCTCCCACTCTGCTTCATCATCAGTGATAGAATATTTAAACTCCCCCTTGAATTGGTGTTGTATACAAGCTTATCACAGACGTGTAGTGCTACAGTAATATTATTATGATTAGAGATGACGGAATTCTGCGAAAATATTTTGTGCCAACATACCCTTGAAAACGCTGTAGTTTCTTGCAACATGAAATATTGGGTTGTATAGGACTAACACAACGTAGTTGTCTTCAGACCAATAACAGGAACCGAACATGACAATACCGGGGATCTCATTGGCTCAGTCGAATAGGGTAACAGATCCACATAGAAGCAATGGCCAGTGATCTTGTGTTACTATTAACGTACGTTGAAATCCAGCAAACAGTCTAGTTTTACCGCGATAAAGCATCATCCTCAAATGAGAGACCTGACTGAACAAAGATGCGCTACCAATAACCATGAAGCACAGCTGCCGATGTGCACGTAAGGCATTGAAACAATCATGCAAAAATCTTTTCCAGCCAAACTCGTGCCTTTAACTACAGGAATAAGACAATTTCGAGGGTTCAGTTACCTGGATGCTAAACTATACAGTCATATAAGCACGTGTTCATCAATGTTGTTTTCTCAATGACTGCTAACCCAGTATCACGCTTGTAAGGTACCTACAGTATATTTCCTATCAGACTTGGCTTTGGGTCTTAGTTCTACAGAACCTATCAGGCAGGTCAAATTAAATTTTAAAAACACCCAAAACTATGGCAAATTCTAACTAAAGGCACGTGAGAGTTTTTTTTTTTTTTTTTTTTGGAAGTAAAACGTGTACTGAACAAGAGAAACAAATATTTCCCGAATCTGAAAACTTGAAGTGGATTAATTTCAAGATGGCTGCTGATGGCGTTGTAAATCAGTTAAATACCGGTAACTCTGTAATTTTCGAGGGTAAAACAAAAATTTTGTATCAAAACTATGTTTTTATGGTTAGGGAATTCAATTAAACCATTGCATTTGGTCCACGGAAGAGAGCATGGCGGCCAAATATGAATCATGTAAGGACGGTATCAGTTACGGTACTAAAATACACACTAAGAAATTTGGATCGTTTCGACAATCAAATAAATAAGGTTGATTCTAATTTTGTTACAACAAATAAATTACTGATACTTTTAAGTTGTTTATTTCTGTCAGACCAAGAAAAAATGCAGCACAATATGAGATTGAAAAGCCACACTAATTTGTCTGTTAGTCCTTACCACTGTCCCTCAGTTCATCTGACATGTGATTGCTTACTGCATAACTTGACATGATCCACAAAACTTCATGGAAGTCCACATGCTCTGAAACTGCGACAGTTACTGTATTATATTTAATTCGCCAATGTTCAGCCCTGGTCCACTATAAATGATAACACTCTTTTCAGTCACCTTATCAAATCAACGTTCTGTACCATTGCAAGAAACATTCAAAGACATTATTCTTATCAAATTGTTCTTGAGTATCTTTGTAGAAAAAAATGGTATAGAATGTGCTGTTTTCTCTCGAAATGTCACAATGTCATTTAGGCTGTCTCCTTCAATGATGTAGATTATGTCTCCATAGTATCAGCTTGTTCTTAACAGACTATCTGCTGCAAGGAAATGAACCATCACCGTTCAAGGACTCCTTCATTTTTCTTTGAGGTCTGAAACGGTCGACAATTCTTCATAATTCATTTCAAGATAACAACAAATTCTTAAGAAAGCCTGTTCTTGGTCAGAATCTAAGGGATGATCACATTTTCTTCTCTTTTCCTCAGAATCACGCGAATCATCCCGAAGTGAAGAGATTTGGTCAGCGCTTAACATCGAGGTCTTCAGCGCTGGTGAGGGGTGATGTAATATTAGTAAGGAGCAGCGCCAGAATGAATGGACGGGGGAAACGGGAGATCCCCGAGAAAATCCCGCAGACCAGTGGCATCGTCCGGCACGATTCTCACATGCGAAAATTCGGGGACCGACCTCGCCGGGAATCGAACTCGGATCGCCTTGGTGGGAGGTGAAGGGTCTGATCGCGGCCCCTAATCATCCTGATATTGACGTGCTATATTACTAGAAACCTGAAAAATTTGCGTTTTCTTTAGGCCCCAAGCTAGAATTACAGCAACTGTAAGTTCATGCCACTTTCGCAATTGGCCCGTGACTTATTTGACACTTTCTAGAAGTCGCTTAGCCAGTAGTTAGAGATACGTCTATTTCGCAGATTCATTTGGCAGTAGCCTAGATTGCTCAGTCCTGTACACGCTCTGCATACAGTCGATTATTCATTGGCTTACAAAAGTCATCACTGCACATTTTCGTTACATATTTCCAGATACAATTTTTTTTATTATTATTAATTTTTTTTACAAATACTGAACTGTTGTCAAGAGTTGAAAGAGAGAAAACACGCATATTCACGCAATCGAAGTAAATTAATTTAAAACAAACTATTCAGAACAAGTATCAAACGAATTCCTCAAACTCAAGTAATAGCAATCAAAGTATGCTAGACATAAAATGAAACTGTATGCATAGAAAAAATATTGGACTGAATAACGAACGGCGATGGCAGCAAAACCGGACTGACTTCCTACGATAAAATCGCACATAGTTTCGAAAATGGTACATTTCCTTGCATTCAAGGACGCGTAAATTCATTTTGTAGGAATTTTTCATAGAAGATATTAATCAGAAAACTACTTGAATGTTCAATTATGATGAATGCTTTATGTGGGTCCGATTTTTATTTTTTATTTATTTTTTCTGTTATCGTGCGTTTTACACCGACCGAAAAGTTAACGGATATTTGACTTCTCGTTTCAGATATGTTCTGTATATTTTGAGTTGCTGATTTTATGAAGCAATCAAATTAACATAATTATTCACTGATGTATCTTTGCAAGCTGAAGATTTTGTTCAACACTTCTGGCACGATGTCCACTTGTAAAGACAAATGTCTGTTGATAAGTAATCCTACACTTAAATCATGTATGCCCACCTGTACATGTTCTTTCGTTAAGTCCATGCAGCAAAAAGCTAGCGAAGAAAATAACGTCCCTCAAAAAATAATCGGGCTTCAGAATGATACCACTGGACCAAATAAAAATGCGAGATCAAGAACGATGACATGGTATAAACGATGACATGTTATAAAAGAGGCCACTAGAAAGTGAGGATAATATCCTCGAGCGAATCATGCCATTATAAAGATTTATCACGGTTCCTGGTGAGTTCTGAGAATTCGTACTCAGCGGAAACTAAGAACCGAATCGAATAAAAAGTTTCTGCTCATTACAGCCGCATTTATACAAAGACGTGTTACGTCCAACTTTCAAGGCCTCGTCACAGACTAAATAGTAAAATACAGACGTGAAATGACTTGGCGGCTCCTTTGATGAGGACGAACTTCGCTGCCTATTGGATAACCTGTGCTGTTGATATACCGGCCCAGTGTCTGGCTCCTGCAATTTATAGTAAGTTTCCTATTGGTCTGGCTGCCGGCTAGCAGGGTAGCCACCTTACGCTAATTGGCAGCAGGTGTTCCCGCCATGTTGCTGGTCAGCGAAGACATTTTGCGGGCGTGTGTGACTGGGTTTTTACTACCGGCTATTTCACTTCTGTATTTCTAAATATTCTGTGGCCTCGTGTCCCCAATAGTAGTCTTGACACAAGTAAGCGACGTATAGTGTCTGTACGCCGAAACGTTAAGGGCATGGGCCCGAGTTTCTTCGCATTTAACGACAATTATTTTATAAAACATAAATGGGAGCTGATATCGTAAAATCGCTCCGTAACTTTCTTATGGCTGATTTAAACTGCATACTCTAATTTTGTCGAGTCAATAGACTGCAAAATAGTTGCTTATTGGTTAATTAACGAATTGATAAATTAGCCCTACTCGTCATACAGTTTGTCTCAAAAAATTACATTGCATAGTAAAACCAATTTGCAAAAATGATACGAAGCGATTTTACGATATCGACTCTCGTATGCATTTTAAAAAATAATTCTCTCTAAAGCAGAGAAAGTCGGGCCCAAGCCCTTAATACGGGAGTCCTTGAGGCACACTTGTTTAATTTCTGAAGACAATATAACATGTTAGTTGGAGAAGTGTTGCGTGCACGTCAATAATAGATCCGCTTATATGCGAACTCTAAATTTACTCGCTGTGTTCGCGCGAGACGAAACTTTGTGCGATGATTAGAGAGAGTGATTTTTGGAGAGAAGAATTTTGCGCCAATTTTATGACAAGTTTCTTGCTCATCTGCAGCTCTGTTTCTTGGTAATTGGTATCATTTGTTTGTGCAGAAACACGCTTATTTGACTGATCCAGTAAGAATTAAGTGTAACACCAAAACGCTACGAGTTTAAAACGTCTATCATTTACAACGAAGCAAGAGCTATACATGTGCACATAAGGTATTGAAACAAATTGTTGCAAAATTCACTGCTTCAGAATCAAAATTCCTTAGCTATTGCTTTCTGCATTCCTGCTCGGCAACGTTCTGTTGGCCCTCCACTATACTACACGCCGGCCTCGGTAGCGTAGGTTGTTAGGCGCCTGTATGCGGTTCAAGAGGTCCAGAGTACGAATACTGTCTCGGGCATAGATGTTGTGTTGTCCCTTACCCTTAACATCACTTCACCCTCATAGGCTGTTAAGGGTGTTCCAGTGCGATAAAATAATAAATTTTTATTTCTATGTAATGTTGTTAATTTTGTAGACGATACTTGTGAGTACATTTTACTCTTACGAAACAATTTTAGCTCTCATAGTTTTCTCATAACGGCGTGGCAAAGTAAAAAATTTTGCCTGTTGCACGGTATGCAAATAGTGAAAACCAACTGACCTACTTAAACAAAATAATTGTCTATGAACTTATATCCCATGAGCTTAGCAATAAAATATTAAATGATCCGGAACGTAATATTTTGAATTAAAAAAAAAAAATCTCAAATGTACAAAAATTGGTTAATCCAACAATTTTTTTTTAAATACAGAACCAGTTCGCGGGATTTTTTCAAATGTTTTATTACGTAGCACATAGTATATTATTTCACTGTGAATTATTTCATGCACGTTAGTCAATTGGTTTTCACTATTTGCATGGCAGCAGAACATCCAAATTTTGACTTTAACGCACCATGATGAGAAGATAACGCCAGCTAAAATTGTTTCGTAAGAGGAAACAGCACTCACAAGTATTGTCTACAAAACTAACTTTATTCCATATAAATATACGATTATGACATTAATACGTCGTTGTCACTTGGCTAACCTTCTTCTCACCTTACCTTACTACACTACGCTACGTTCATTATTGGCTGATCATAAACCAATATACAGGGTCAAAAATACTGCGGGTTCAACAACCTGCAGGCTGGAATCCACAGTCGTGTGTAGCCCGAGCACTTCGTTCATTTACTGCTGCCCAGTTGAGTAATCAATTTCATACCAGTCCAGATAACATGGGATTCGTTACTTAATTTACTGAACATTTGTTAGTCGTAACGAAATAACATGAAAGCGTTTGTAATAAATAGTCACCTATATCTGGTGAAAATAATTATTCGACCACTTGTTTCAATTCATAAAGAATACACTCTAAAAATTCGTTTGTAAATTTACCACACGTGCGTATAGAAGCGTTAAGAAAGTAGGTATGGTTAGAGATGATGGTTTATCGCGGGAAAACTTGACTGTTTGCTGGATTTCAACGTACTTTCTGCTTATAAAAAGATTACTGGTTTTCGCTTGTATGTAGAGCTGTTGCCCTATTTTACTGAGTCAATAAGAATCAGCTATTTTAATATTTGATGTCCATATTTGGTCTGCAGACAGCTACGTTGTGTCAGACGTATATCATCAAACCATACATGTCGCAAGAAACAACACATCTTGAAGGGTATGTTGGTAAAAATAATTTTCGCGATATACCTTCATCTCTAGGTATGGTAAAATAGTTTCCCAGACATCCATGGTAGCACTCCTACACCTTATTTTATAAAACAGTCAAATATATACTGAAGTTACCAGAATTGTATTGTTACAAGTGTAAATGTTTGCATATTTACAAGGCGGAAGTATGGTAACAATACCACACTGTGTTTAGGTTAATAACTTCCTAAACATTTTAGGAAGTTTCTTCACAGTGTAGATATGCAGTTCTGGTTCATGGTTTTGGTATGTAACTGTCTGTGCAATGACGTGTCATATTTGACTGTGCCAATCAGAACACAGTTACTGAGAAGCAACACGTCTGTGATTGGCTAATAGAACCTCAAGACGCTCACAGTTCAAAACCTCCAAACAGTGACCTTGTAGCAGATATGCAGATGTGCACGTAAAGTATTGAAACTTGTTGCTGCACAAATCTTTCTTCCAGAGGCTCGAATAATAAACTGTAATTAAGTTGCAAAGTAACCCGAAATTTCCAAAAGTTTAAAATCCATTTTGTGCTGAAGTTTATCCACAATGTTTTCCAGTTCCTACCAAACAACTAACATTTCAGCCGCAGCGTAATTAAAGCGTTTGTATTCTAAACTGAGAGAATACAGAATACAACAACAGAAAGAGTCGAAAAGTTTCGGGAAAATATTTTTTCACCAAATGGTTTCAACGTCTGTTTTCCACCTCTGCTTCGTGGTCAGCAGTTTGTTTTTAAGGCTTAGCGTCTTGAGTTTCTTCGTGCCAATCACAGAAATGTGGTGCCTCAATAACCTTATTCTCATTGGCACAGTCAAATGTGAGACATCCTTTCGCAAATACACATTGCCAGAAACCATTTGTCCATTACGTGTGACTTTCTGAAACAGTAGACAACGGACGAATATAAGGGGCTTGAGTTTGAATAGTACAGTGGATTATAACCTTCCTGTCACTGAACTTACGAAACATTACTTTACCTATTAAGAGTGCGTGGTAGATAAATAAACGCTAAAAACCTCAACTGATTTCTACGCTTTTTTTTTCGAAGCCAATATGAATAAAATACTCAATGTCAATCCTATATTATGGTACTTGCCAACTTTATGGGTAAATTTTTATCCAGTATTACTAATTCGTTACGCGTGATCTCTTGCGCCGCAGTTAAATGCACGAGGTTCCGGCGTCAGAGATTGTGCCTCAGAAGTTCGCAACACTGGAAACAATTTTGTTTAAAACGTTGGCTAAAACTATTGTCTAGGAGTGCTATTGTTTAATTTTCGCAAATTGGTTTCAAGAAACATACATTTATAGATTAATGCTATTAGCGTTGTATTATGTATCACGTCCTCTCAAAGATCTGGAATTCTCGTGAATTTATTTGAGAAGATGTTACGTTTCAAATTCATGTGCAAGTGAATTACTTTCGCGATTGGGACGCTGTCGTTGAAGCGTTTCCTTGAGGTCTGTGAGCCAGTAGACGACTTGCGTGAAAACACTCACCGTAGCAGCAGCCAATGAACAAGCAGCTGCGGGAAGTAATGTACACAGGACTGTGGAGTCCAGCATGCTGGGAGTTGAACCCGCGACATATCCGGGACTCTTTTGATAACCATGAAGCGGAGTTTCAGATGTGCACATATGGCATTGAAAGAAGCTGGTGAACAAATTATTTCCGGTCCCGAAACATTAGCAGATACCCGGAGCTCATGCCGACTGTACTCTTTAAGTCCTGTGTGCACTGTACTTAGTTACTTCTTTGATGTCTTCTGCCCCAGAGAACGACCATTTGAACATCTGATGAGGTAATCCCGCAGGCTGGATGTGTTTTCATGGTGGTTTGTTGTCAGGTCGGAGTCTTCAAGAGCGAGTTAGAAAAATACGGGTACAATCGTGTATGTGACAGATGAGTTGAGTGAGAGATTTTTGTCAGCGCTTAACATCGAGGTCTTTAGCCTTGGTTGGGGAGGGGGGGTGACACGATGTGAGTATGGAGCATCGCCGGAATGAATGGGCGGGGTAAACGGGTAATCCCCGAGAAAACCTGCCGAGCAGCGGCATCGTCCGGCACGATTGCCACATGCGAAAATCCGGGGAACGACCGCGCAGTTGAGTTGAAAATCAAAACCCTGTTAAAATTATTTTGTTATATTTTCGGGTCACTTATAACGAACAAATGAGTATGGAAAGGAACTTTTCGCGAAAATATTACTGCGTCACTTGGTTACAGTGCATTACGTGCGCACCTGCAACTCTGCTTTCTGGTCTGTGATTGGATGTTTTAACTCTCAGCGCCTTGGCGTTCAATCCGCAAATCACAGAAGAGTGGTGTCGCAGTTGATACTTACATGATTGGTACAGTCAAACTGAAGATTGCGATGCACAAATAATCTCGGCAATAACCATTAATAGAGAGACTGGAAAATCGCGGGAATAGTTGAGTATTTGCTAGGCTCTAACATCCTGTATATTACACTGAATGTTTCGTATCGACATTGGCTATGGTTTATTTAAAGCATTGTTTCTCTCTTTAACAAACACAGTAAGAACTATACAGCTTAAACACACAGCGTGTGTGATTCACCACAAAACTTTTCACACGATTCACCGTTAATATACTACAGTTTATTGGAGACTATCTTAAACATTTTCGCGATTTTTTAGTGTCTCTAACCATTAATTATAGCTGCAGACATGCACGCAAGGCTCTGAAAAAGTGATACAAAATCTTCTCGCGTAAATTTCTGGACCGTAAAAATCGGTAACTCAACAAATAGGAATTTGAATGTTGTAGGTAAGTTGTCTACTGACAGTTATTTTACGTTTACAACACAATAAACACCAACAGACAATGAAAATATTTCGAAGTAGGCATGCAGTTCAAAGTCAAAGAAAAATTCATGTTTAGGGACCTTTGTTTTTCGCGAAAAGAATTTTACCTCACTTTGTTTCCGTGCCTAACGCGCACATCTGCATTTCTGCTTCCTGATCAGTGATCGGATATTTTGACTACCGGCCAATCACAGACGTGTGGTGTTGCAGGAATGGTTTTGTAATTGGCTCAGTCAAATGAGATACGGCTCTTCACATAGACACGTTGCCAATAATCATGGAGCAGAATTACAGATGTTCACGTAAGGCACTGAAACAAACTGGGGCAAAATTCTTTACACGAAAAAACAAAGCCCCTATTCGTATTTCAGAGAACCGAGTGTGATGTCTCAGACACAATCCTTAGCAAATAAGAAATGTCTCCTCATAGAGTATTGTGGTTGAACAAGGGAGCACTGAAGCAGAATGCCCGTACGCAAACTTTAACCCGCGTGCGAAATCATACCAAGGTTGTTAAACAGCAGTGGCGGGTCGTGGTTGTTGCCAGGGAGGGCACAATTTGCAGAGAACTGTACAGGGTTGTGCGCTAGTTGACGCTACAGCCACTGACAAGCTGGTATGTAGGTGCCGCTTATTACTGACTGGTTACAACACAGTAAGTAAACAGTAGATATTTCATGATCATTGGTATACGGCGGCGCGTTCACACGAGTGTGCAGTTCTCAACAACTCCAATAGCTGACTATCAATCATGCAGTTGTGCACGTAAGACATTAAACAAATTTATTCAAAAATCTAATAATCTGAAATAATTGGCTTTAGTGAGATGTCTCTCAACCGTAGAACTTTTAATAACTGGCTCAAAGTGCAACCCGCTACGATCCACGAAATCGTAGACCACTGGAAGAAGTCATGCTATAGCAGCTTTCATTCTAGTCTGTTGCCTAAAAATAACGCGACATTTGAAGGTCTCTGAGTAGGACCAAACGTCTCATCGGTAGAACTCTCATTTAAAGAACGTGATACATAAATTTACACAAGAAAATTATTAATGAAATTCGCTTCAGTACACATCAAATTTAAATATCCTCTCCTATAACATAGATCCAAACATTTTTCTGAACAAACATTGCACCAAGACGATACGCATGCCTTCAATGTAATCTACTGCGCCGCGGTTGCAGCTACGTAGTTACCGAATTATAAACAGTTTACTAGTTACGCATTGCATTAGCTACATATTTTGTTTAGCAAAGATGGTGAGAGACAACATGATGTGAGTATGGAGCAACGTCGGAATGAAAGGGCGGGGGAACGAGAGATCCTCGAGAAAACCCGCCGACCATCGGCGTCGTCCGGCACGATTCCCACATGTAAAAATCCGGGGACCGACCCCGCCGGGAACCGAACCTAGGTGGGGGGCGAGAGGTCTATGACCCCTCAACCACTGCGGTTCTATAATACATTAAAATTCAAATTCATGTGCACGCCGATTACTTTAGTGATTGGGTAACTGGCACTGAAAGTATTTTTTGAGGACTGTGAACAAATAGTAGACCTGCATGTAAACACTCACTGACTCCAACATTGTCACGTCACATGTACAACTGGCCACTCAATGGAGCAGCAGACGATGTACAAGTAACTGAGGACATAGTGTACACAGGACTGTGCAATCAAGCCTGTGCCGTTGAACCCGCAAAATTTCCTGATCTGTAGCCATTAAAGGATTCTTCATAAGTCATTTCAAAAAGTAACGGAGAACCGAAATTATAACAATCGGATCAAAGAACTGTACGTGGGTCATCACGAATGCAAATCCATTGTTTAAGACGCCCGCCTACTGGCCGTGTGTTTGTGTGAGTGAGGTACGGCACGAAGGGCGATGTTGACCAGCTCCTGTGACGCGGTATCACCTCTAGCGCAAGACACTGAAACGGCGTGCAGTGGTATCGTAGAACACTCGCCTGACTGACACTTTCAGTGGTGACCCCATCTTTTTATTGGTGGAAAGTTTTAAGGAAAGTCCAACGCAGGGCTCTATACTAGTTTCGCAGACATTCGTCCAC